>JAUZST010058900.1:0-50092 GCA_034779995.1 Parotocinclus haroldoi
TACCCGCTGTAAAGGAGGGGAAGCACCTAGGGAGAGAGCAGCCAGGTGAGGCTGCAGACAGCAACCTCATCCTGACATACATGATTAAATAATTGGTCACATCCTGTTGTGACAAGCAAAAAATTTTTGTTCATCTGCGTTCCTACACATACACCCATTCACAAAAAAGAACTCAACTCACCAACAAGTAGTATAAGTAATATATTGTATAAGTATTCATGTAACGACAGCAAAAGGATGTGTTTGCTAGGGGAAAACTACACAGCTGAAAGGAGGCTCTAATTACCCAGTTAGGGTGCCTCTAACCTGGACACAAGATAAGAAATGGCTGGATTAGAGTATTAGAGGTAGTATTAGAGGCATACAGGTTCTATATAGTGTCAGGTGGCACATTTGCCCACAGCCAATGCAGACTGCACACTCACAACTTGCTAAATCTGGCAGTCCAGCTGGATCCATAAATGCTTGATTGTGATAAATCTGGCAACTGGACAGGACAATGCTGATAAGTAATGACAGAGGCTGATAAGGGCATGGCAATTCATACCAATTACTCTCTACTCAAAAGAGCTAGCTTTTGATGGTCAAAAATCAGACCACAGATAATAAACAGCACAGATGCTAGAGATGAAAAGATATATAAATAAATATAGAGAAGGAGAGGGAAGAAACAAGAAACCGTTCAACCATGATATCTCATCATGGCCGAGGTTATTCGCACCATTCTGTCTCGCTCTTTCCCTCTCTCACTTCCTCAGCACAGAGACACTTCATCACACCTACGTTTCCTCTGTGTAGACTACATGCTTCACTAGTTTTTAATTAAAAAGTATTAGTAAATAACTGTTCGTAGCAGGATAAGGTCTGGCACATCTAATATAATGTTAATATGACATGCCATTGATACAAATGTCTCACACTGTTGTACTGTTGTCCAAAATGAATGTTGAGGGGATGCGTTTTTTTTTTTTAGTGGCTGATGGCGATATTTTGAGAGCTGGGTGCCCGATGGCCAAAATATAATTCCAAAATCACAACTTCAGTGAATACTTGAAACTGGAAATGTAAAAAAAATGTATTGTACTTCACATCTATTACCAGATATTTTCAATTTGATGAAAACGTCTAAATAATTGCAACAGATAAACAATCTTAGATGAGTGCACATGGTAGCAGCACATACACTGCTCACAAAAATTAGGGGATATTTCATTAAGGGATATTTGAAAATGAAAATTTGTAAGCAGTGTATTTGTTTTAAATCCCAGTTTTAGTTAAGAGCAGTGAGTTGTAATGCTGGAAACAAAGTCTCAATCTTCTCATAAACAGCCCCACCCTCACTGAATGTTCTCTAAGCATTTCTTTGTTTTTAGTCACTCAGTACTCTTAATTTATGAGCTGTAAATTGTAATACAGAAAAATTAATTTGCTCATCATTAGCCAACCATTCGTCCAGCAAATAAGTTCATCGTTCATAAGAAGATAAGTATAAGCATAAGAAGGTATTCGGTATCTCATAGGTAGGTAACCATGTGGACGCAAAACAAAGAATCTCAAATGCATGTAGGATATCACTTAAAATGAAAAGGCCAATGCCAATCTCTCAAAACCTTACATGACCCATTTTCACTTCTCTATCACACAGTGCAACGTTCACGTTCTCCTGGCTTCCACCTAGTCTAGATTTTTTCTCAAATTGCCAGATGATTTCCACTGTTCCAACTAATGAGTCCAACGGTGTGCTTCACACTGCACAACGCCAAAGTTTGACAAAGTTTGAAAGTATGAATGGTGATCTCAGGTCTGCATTTAGCTGCTCTGCCATGGAAACTCAAATCAAGAACATTTCTAGAATAACCATTTCTGCTTAGCTTGGTTAGTTTTAGTTTCTGTAGGAAGCAGGGAAGTGTAGTGCTGCAACATAAGACAGACATTTTACTCTTCAAATAACTCAGTAATCACAATATCTTTCCTCAGTAAAAGGAAGCTTAACATAATTTCTAGACCTAATGAAATATAGCACAACAGTTCATTCATCTACAGTAGCAACTTAAAGGTTGAAAGACATTCAGAGTCCATCCCAGAAACTTTAGGCAGAAGATGGAATACACACCCTAAACACGACACCACACACCCAGACTTAGGGATGGAATTTTCAATTAACCTACTGGTGTATATCTTTGGACAAAGTACCCAGAGGAAATCCACACAGACATGCAAATCATACACAGAGACTGGAGACGAGGAACAAAAATTGATTATTTGGAGATGTGCTGAACAAACACTACCTTGCCACTAAATGTATTCTTTAGAGAACTTAAATGTCGGGCCCCTATAGTGGTCTATTTGGAAAGTACTTACAAGCTAGGTTAGAAGTGAAACTTGTGATTTTGCGACTTTCATTGTTCTGCATCTTTTCCTACACTTAAAAAAACACAGAATTGGCATGTGTTTGAACTACGAATACAAATCAAGTTGATGTTAATCGATTTGATCGATTCTTCAATTTACTTGAAATATTTGTGTCAAAAAATGTATTTATCCTAGTATCATAATCAAGTCCAAGTTAATTTCTTCAAATCAAAGTGAATAAACTGAGTTTATCCAAGTCTCGCGAGATATGTTCTCCGTGAAAGCGCAGGCACTGAAGACGAGCTCTCTTTCTACCTGCTTCCAGCAAAGTGCTTCTGTCAGTGTTGTTCACTCATCGCTCCTTCTCACATCAGTTCAAGAAGTATGTGAAAAACAATGTATTCTAACAGCATATGTATATTTTTTTGTAGTCGCGTTATGTGCACACAGTAATATAGTTGCGTGTCAGTGTGGAAATTTAGCAGTTAGCCAAGCCACCACTCACGTTCTGTTGAGCTCAATCACTGGTTCAGCTAATGTTAGCTAAAGCGGGTTTACAATATACAACTGTGGAAATATTAATGTATCTATGTGCTTGTAAGTGAGTGAATGCCAACTGATATGAGGCATATACACTGTATACAAATTTTCTGTTCAGCTGCTTGAATCAGTCTTTGTTGCTGTTTAAATATGCGTCAAATCAAAGCTAAAACTCCAATTCCTAGATGGCGGTGTGATAGCCAGCCAACGTAAACACACAAGGAGAGAGAAAGTTAGAGATGTTATAACAGGGATGTGCTGTGAGCGTGTGTCTGATTTATATAATGTTTAAGTTCAACATTAGCGTTCATTTTTTAAGTAAATGAGTTACTGTTTAAGAAACACCCAAAAGGCCAGATTGTCACTATAAGAATGAATCATTTCTGTCTGTCATCCCATTTGTTATATGATTTGTGAAAAAGCACTATTCATGTTTGTATTATATTTGTTTATTATAATAAGGCCCTATTGATGGTGAACTATGAAGAGAGTAGATTTGAGACATTACTAATTATACACATTACAAGAGCAAGTAACACGGAATGACTTAAAGGTTTGTAATTAAGGGTCCCCTGTTACTTCACCATGTCTAATTGGTGCCTGTGCGTGATCATTGGTAGCTGGTCCAGACAAGGATGGTTTGATCAGAGTGAAAATGTGTGATTTGTTTTCTCAGCTGCATGACCTTCAGTCTGTGTGATGCCTCAAGCATATGTGTGTATCTGTACTAAAGAAACTCATGATTCCAGAACCAGGAACTGCTTAAATAGCAGTTAAAACGATATTTGTTGACTTTCATTTTGACCTTGTTCATACAATTTCCATTGACTTCCATTGAAGTCCATAATTCTAACGCCTGTGTGCACCTCTGAAACTGGGTGACAGGACATGGTAATGGCAGCACAGATGGCTTCACATGGTGACACACTGAAGGTGTGTGAAGATCACTGACTCTCTTTTCTGTTGCCATGTTTAAGCCATAGTCCTGAACTGAGAGACTCGCCATTGAAGTCCATGATTCTCAGTCTCGTCACTAAGAGATGCAGATTAGGTTTGGGTTGAGAAGTATTGCTGTAATTCAAGATGCATATTGAACATGCACTGAGTATTTAAACACTGTAGCCACTCACTGTTTAGCCTTTTAGACATAGCTGCATATATTGCTCCTGCTTGTGGATGTAAAGTCATAGACAATTGCTCATCTGTTGTTGCACAGCTTGTGTTAGTCATCCTTTAATTTCTCATCAGTACACTTAGGTTTGCTGGACATTTTGGTAGGTGGATTAGTGTAAGTCCAGCAATGACACTGAGGTGTCTACAACACAATTTTAGAACTACAAAGTGCGTCTACATCCACAGGGTGAGTCAAAAGCTACAAGACACATGGTGAGCCAAAAGTCAAAGAATATGTCACACGCTGCATCATGGACTTTTTGAAAGGCTGTCAAAACCATTGTTGAGGTCAGTATCAGTCTTTGGATTAACAGCCTTTGACGAACAACAAAAGTTTTGAAATTTCTGTGTTGAGAACTTTTGAACCACAGGAGATATTGCAAATCTTATTGTGGCATTGTATATCTGAGACAATTGTGTGCGTTTATATGCAACATGCTACATTCTCTTGATCCAATTTGGCAGCTTTCAAGATGGTGACCATGCTTCGGACATAGCCTAATACATAGGCCCCCTCACCCTTTACTTGCTGGGGTATTCAGATATGTTTCTTTATTCCAGATATTCTCCCTTTAGTTTCGGAAATAAAAGGGTGTCCTGTGACTCACCATGTATACGTTAAGTTGGACAAGAAGGTGTAAAAAATAATCATGATCATTGAGTGCATAGTCTATGTTATCTACACTAATGGCGTGATGGTAGAGCACAAAGAACCATCAGCAAATTTGTGCATGTCCATGCGGGATTTATATAACAAGATGCTTTCCAATAGGAGCCTTCAATACTTTCTCCCTCTTGGGGACTAATTGGACAGATTGTACAACACGCTCACAGCATGTGGTGTCTTGGCTACGAGTATTTATCTGTCGAGACTGAGGGATTTAATGTGCACACGCATGTGCCATGTAATGGATTGGGGTCCTGTCTAGGCTTGGTTCCCACCTTGTGCCTTGTATTGGCAAATAGACCTTGGCTACTATTATGAACATTCTTTTCCTTTTTCAGCCAGACTATGTTTAAACCAGAACTATTATAAACAGTTAAGAATTTTAAATTAAGAAAGAGGAAGTAACTTGGAGGTGACTACATTCATGACAGAGTAAAATTGACCAAAACGGGTTGAGTCCACCAGGGGGCAATATCAACTGCCTCTGTTTTATGTAAGGACAGAATTCTGCCAGTAGTGTCTATCACTGTTACGTTACAGGCTTTCACAGTGATGGCGTGTTACTAAGCTTGGTGGATTAACATTGTATTCTTTAATAAAATTGGCATGGCTGTTGCCATTCATGGCCATCTGCTGTTATAACATGAATAAAGCTTCTCAATAAAAATATGCAAAACACACTCAAATACCTAATATTACTCACTGGATCCCACACAGACTTGGTATTTATCTTAGCCTATTAGTCTTAGTCATTGACAAAAAATAATGCACCCAGATAGAAATGTGAGAATTTTGCAAAACTTGCCGTGAAGATGTGTTATAGGCAAATATGTAAGGGATACAGGTGGGGTCAGATGAAACACCGGATTTTGCAACAAGAGGTCGTTCAGAGCCTCACTAACATTCTGCCAAGTTGACAAACTTTGAGAGGGAGTGCATCATTGCAGAGAACCAGGCTGGATCTTTTGGATGAATTCCCAGCCATCTCAGTTCTGACAAAATTGTTGGGGGTGTTGAGAGAAGTGGTACCCTGAGGGCACACACAAATGGCTCTGGACGGTCCAAACAAATCACCAGTAGATAGGGCCATTTGATCCACCACCAAGCACGAACAAACAATTCCATTGTTCACCATCCATACACAAGTAGCTGCTGGTTGCCAGATTTATCGACTATCAAGCATTTACAGGACCAATTTGGACACCACCTATGAGTGTAAAGTATCTATACACCTGCATTTTCAGAGAGGCCTGTCCAGTAGTCTTTTACACCTGTGGCAAGACCTAGTGTTTAATCAGACCACACCTGTAATCATTTCAAACAATAATCTGAAATATCTATGTTTTATTTTTTTGTCAATGAGTGTATAATACCCCATACTAATACTAATGACCCTGTTACAAATCTTTCCAGTCACTTTCCTGAAGTCCTAAGTACCTTTCTAAAAGTGTTGAGGCTCTGGTTGGCAATGGTTTTATTGCCAACTCTAACATCTTACAGCTTACAATCAAAGCAATGATATGCTTTATGTGTTTGATCAATGGTCTACCAGTGGCAGCTTAGCAATGCTAAACCTGCTAACCTTGTCAATAGTCTAGTATGTCAAAAACCGCACAGCCATAATTCCTTAAAACTTTTTCTTATCTAGACCTAATGTTTTCCAGTTATGGTGTTGTACACTTATGGCATTAAAGAAATGGCTTTATACCATTTTTGTAAAGAATGAAACACATTAGCATTTTCAAATATGCATGCAAAGACTTACCTTGCATATGTTCTAAAATGAATTAATTGTTATAATTATGTACACTTACACCAACATCATTAAAGTAGCATTACTCTTATAAAGTCACCGTAAATAACATTTGTTAAATGGATCAGGGTGATGTAGTTGATGACATGCTATATAGTGAGAATTGAATCAAATCTGCGTGACATACAGTAATGTGTATGTATGTACTGGTATGGTATTAAAACACGAGGATACTGCTTACAAAAATTATGGGATTTTGAAAAATAAATAATGTAAACAGTGTATTCAGTGTGACCTCCCCTTGCACGAATCCTAGTTTGAACAACAATATATGATCTGTATATGAAGAAACAGTGGAACTAGGCCGCTTCCTCCTGCAGTGTAAACACAGCAGTAGAAGCTTGTTCCAGTAAATGGACATACAATATGCAGTAACATTCTTAAGAAGTATGTGAGCTGGTTGAACTGGAATGGTGACTGAGAGCCATGCTGAGACAAATCCACAGCTCAATGATCCATGTGCAGTTATTTAAAAAATGGCAAACCCAAATTAGCAGAACAAAGTCAGACAAATAAGTCTGACAAAAAAGCTCAACTAAAAGAAATATATACATAATAGTCAATTAAACTAACAAGCATGAGTAATCACAAAACAAGCTTCACTGTTTGATAAAGCAATGTGGTATGTGTCAATAAACCAGCTCAAAACGTACTTTTTGATGATCATGATAACGGCTGGTTAATAAATGCTGTCTGTTTGATTAAAGATTCAGGAGAGTCCATACAGGCGAAGAAGTGTTTAAAACTTTGATGACAGTGACCTCTGGCAGTCTGGAGAGACACTGCCGTATTAGAGATGTGTCTTCTTACCCAACACTGGTCACAGTGCAAAAACTAGTGAAGAGAACTCAAACAAGGTTTTGGAAATACTCTTCAGATTCATAATATGAAGCACACAGGCATAAGACTTCTGTAGATAAACAGCAGAAGCAGAATGGGTAGTACTGAACACCTCTGTGACTCCCAGACCTCCCCAACAATTCAGGGTTTGTCAGCCTCCTGCCCTACTCAAATAAAATCCACAAAGAAATGACCAGCTTTAAAGAAGAAAACATCGGAATGGCAACAATGAGCAAGGTCTTATTTTCTCACAACCAGACCTCACATTTCTGTTCCAAATTCTTGTCAAAATCTAGTGTCGATGCTTAATAAGCTCATATAAATTTGAATGTCTACATACTTATAGCAATGCAGTACAGATGCATATAAAGTGTGAAATACAGGCTGTACAAATCTGCCATTTTCCATTTAGCTTCTCTGCTTATTATGTGTGGAAATTTGCCATCTTATGCCACCTAAAAAATCACCAGCCAGCACAATTTGTTGACCAAGGAATTAACAGTGTGCTGGACCAAATGTTCGGGAGAGCTTGCCAAGTGATCAGCTATGTGCGCTCTAGTCCAGGCACAAACCCAGTGTAGGAGTACACAGTGAAAGTCAACGCTATACCTAAGAGTACAAGAGGGTGGCCCTTGCTCACTTTGTAGTTGGCAGAATTTAGAATCTAATCCGGGATTTGTTGATAGACTACACAGGAAGGAATGTCCACTGCTACTGTAATTTAATCTGCACACATACTGCTGCATCAGTTAATTACCCGCAGAGTATTGAATACAAGTATTTTTTTTACAGCTGTCCTCTACTAGTTATTATCTATTTATCTCATTAGACATTCAACATCTTATCTTCAGACCTCACTACCTCACTCACCCGAACCACTAGGCCACCACAATCCCACCTGTGTTCCACATCAGTAACACTCTATATAAAGTCCTTCTCATAATTCCTTATATATCTTTATTGACAAATACAATAACTTGCCAAGTTTTTGGAACTAAATTAAACTTTATATGTATGAATATAATGTTTATATATATAAGTGATTGCAATATTAGAGCAAAAGTATATGTTTATTGGGAAAAACTGTACAGTTGCACATTTACCCGCAGATGTTGCTAGCTCTAGCTCAAGCTGGTGCCCCAGCTGCTCCTATAAATGCTCGGTTGGCACTAAGGAAGCATTGCAGTATGGCAGATACATTTATGGGAAACCCTTGCTGTTCTTGGGCAAGCATTATCCTGCTGAAAAATCCTAGTTGGAAGTCCTGTCATGAGAGGCAACACGTGGTCACAGGATGTGTCCGTCATATTACTACTAGAGTTAACTGCCTGTAATTTGCAGTGGATCATGGGTATGGTTATCCCAAATCATTACACCAGCTGATGGGGCAGCGTGAAATGCAAATGCAGTATTGAAGTGCTGACCACAAGGCCTCACTATGAACCTGAATCTCAAACAGAACAGAACCTAAATTCTACATCTCTCACCAAGAGGTACACTACCCAAAATTGCACCTGCATGCCTTTTTATATGACAGCAGTGGAAGCACTTTTACAACCTCTTTTGGCAAGACCCAAATCAAATAAAGGGTAATATTGTTAATATCAAGGTCTGGGATATTTTAAACAGTAAGTGAACAGTTGGTCCTCATAGCTGATGTATTAGATGCAGGAAAAACTAGATCCACATAGTTCTGAAACAGCAAGTCATTTGGGGGTGCTGTCTGCCAGTAAAGGTGAATGCATACTTACAATGGTCTAAGGAAGGACATCGTGTGGTCTGGCCAAGGCTCAAGGAGAACAAGTGATAATCATTTTGACCCAAACTGACAGAAGTCACAGACATTTTAAAGCTGCTTACTGGTGGTATGTGATACACCACGCACGTCTGTGCATGCATGTCTATAATGACCTAGGGAGCTATGGAAGAAGGTCAACTTGTCTGATGAGTCCCATTTTCTTTTACATCATGTGGCGCCTGGATAGATATGCACTGTTCACCTGGGGAAGTGATGCCAACAGGAAGACGAGAGAGTGTAATACCCTTAGTAATGTTCTGCTAGGAATCCCTGATCCTATGCATCGATATGGATGTCAATTTGACATGTGCAACTTACTAGAGTTCAAATCAAGACTTATAAAGCCAAATCTGTGCCAAGACCAAGACATTTAGAAGCCGGGTAAAAGTCAAAACCAAGCCCGGGAATGACTGAGACAGAGACGAGAACAGATTGTGATTTTTTTTCTCATTATACAAGAATAAAAATAAGAAAACGGGGAACAAAATAGTTAGAAATTTATATATTGATATAGTATTTATAAATGAATACCTTATTTTTAACAAAGTAAAATTAGCAGGTGAAACGGCATACCTACAATCAAAAGTCAGACCATTCAAATTAAACATATTCATTTATTATTTATTATCATTTCATTTATGGATACTGAACAAGAAGAACAGTGAACAGATTTTATTCAGGCATGAAGAGAAATATTTATAGAATATTATTATTTTGTTTAATCTATGTGTATTTTTACATGTAATTATTATTTGCTTTATGCAGCTTTCGGCCATAACATTAAAACCATCCTCTTAATATTGTGTAGGTCCCAGTTACTGCCAAGGTTCTGACCGGGTTCTCCTGGCTGCTCTGTTCATAGTTGTGATAAACATGTGCTTTTGAATTACATGAAAGAATAAAAACAACTGATTTCCTAAAAGTTTCCACAAAGAACTGGCTGATATATTACATTTCAGAGCTAACATCCAACTGCATACAGTATTTCCATCTCCCTCTGCTGACCATGTGCTTAACATTAAGCTAGATGGTTTAACTATCTGTCCATCTGTCCTTCCTTCATTGTTTTTCCAGAGAACTGCAAAAACAGCATTGAAGTTATTCCATCTAGGAACTCATGGGATGTGATTTAGCTTGTTTTACAAATCTGTATGCTTTTCATATATTATAATAATGACATATTAATAAATCTAGCAAAAAGCATCAAATTGCATCTTTGAAATGCAAAAAATGAACATTTAACCATATACACAGCAGCTGCATTACAAGGTACACCTTTCTGGTAGCAGGTTGTCCCCCCCCGATTTTTCCTAAATTCTTTATGCCATAGATTCAACATGGTAAATACTTCGCAGAGATTTTGAATATTTAGGTAGCCTGTGGCATTTAAACGATATCCAATTATGGGGACAAAATTGTGGCTAGAAAGATGCAAACAATGCAAAACAACATGATGCATGCATTGGCTGTGGAAAAGATGTAAATCTGTTGAATGATATATTCACACCATCAAGATTAAAACCAGTTTGACACAAATATCTCTTCAGTCAGTTTTATTGCTTTATGTTTTTGGTAAGCATCAACTTTGGAACATTTATTGCAATAGTAAGTCAATCTGGCATATATATCCTTTATAAGACGTTGAAAAGATACAATTTCACGTTGGCAAAAACGGCTTTTTCTTATATTAATGTCATAAAACAGTCCATATATTATCAATACACCCTCGGTTACATGAAAATAAATGGCATGAAGACAACAGATTTACGGCATAACATTTTTACACGGGTTTGATTACCTAGATTTAAAAAGTAACAGTAACTGAAAATAAGTAAAGGAAATATTTTATACATAGGTAGACAAGTGTATTTACAACTAAAAAGTGTTTACATTCAGGGGGTTGTAACAATGGCTGAAACAATGGCTCTGATATTAAATTAAAATGTTTAACAATAAACGTGCACAAAGGCATTCTTCTGAAAATGAAAGGGCATGATACTAATGTAACACATGTATGTCTGTGTTATTGATGCTACATTTTGAGATCTGTTCAAATACTATGACTTATTTGGTTATTCGTGCCATGATGTGCATCATTCCACCCAAAGAGAGAATGTTTAGGATTCTAAATATAATCATAGCTCTTGTCACTCATATGCGCCGCACATTTTTTTCTTACATCACTGGAAATTCAAGTTAATGTATATAACCCTCAGTGACGCAGTTAAGATTATACAAATCTTTACTGGGAACAGTCTTTTATACTGCATAAATTTAATCAGACTACACCACATATACAATACAAACATTACAAACACTTTACAGACCTATCTTTGAAAGAAAATGGTTTATATTCAAAGCGCTAGCTGACCTAGATGATGATGTCAATTCAAAATTTGAATGTAGTGTGAATGAAAACAGTACTATATCATTCCACACATCTGTACATGAAAATGTTGCTTACAGTTTCATAGGTCAAGGCACGTCATAATATTGCTTCGTTATTTACACTATAAGGAAAACCAGCAACTCTGTGGTCTGTATTTCTATTGTGTCTTTTCTACATCGAAAGAAGTTGTAGAAAAACTTTTGGTGTAAAAATATAGACCCTATTAAGAAACTATATACAATAGTCACAAGAACAGTACACTGAAGTATAATTAAAGAACAATTATTGAGCATCAACAAAGGAAAATTCATGGATTGGTCTCATTTATCAAAAGTGGGAACTGCAATTTCTCTGATATATAATTAGCTCATTTAAGTCTCTCAAATATCACATATGTAAACAGACCTTTCTTCCAGAATCAGTCACACACTAAGATGTTAAAAGGTAAAGTTGTTTGAGAAAATGTTCTAGGCAATATTTCTATTCTATGATTATTAAAACGGGATATTTTTTATTTGAATCCACGTCTCTTTCATGTGACTACATACACTCACTTAGCCAAAACTGTGTTGGACCCACTTTTGGATTCTTTGTGGCACAGACTCAACAAGGAGCAGGATAAAACAAAGAAAAAAAATCAGAGATTTTGTACCATACTGACATGATAACACCGTGCAGGTGCTGCATATTTATCGGCTTCAATCTGTGATGCGACTCTTCTTTCTGCCACATCGCTAAGGAACTCTACTGGCCTGAGATCAGGTGACTGTGGAGGCCAAATGAGTACAGTGTGAGTACACTCTCAAATTCAAGAAACCAGTTTGAGATGATTTGAGCCTTGTGACATGATGCGTTATACAGTGCAATCTAATTCATACAACTGTTCTGTCAATATAACCCAATATTTATTTCAAATATCTGTGCCCAAGGTAGTAAGATGATATAAAAATATATTTTTGATTGTACTAATTGTCCTCCGCATACAAATTTGGGTTGTGACAACAAAGTGTTAATACGAACGTTTTATAGAAGTAAATCTAAGCAATATATCAGATTTGATCAAATAATTTCGCAGTGGCAAAATCTCTAAGCTATTTAATATAAATCACTCTTTCCAGACATACAAAATTGTAATAAGTCCAAAGGCTATGAAATTAGAGAACAATAAGAATCGACTGGTCCTTTTATCCATGCTAAGCTATATTTAAGGTCTTTTTGAGTCAGTACGACATGAGTTCAGATCTGGCCAGATTTCTTGACCAGTCAACAGTCAGCAGAATTTTTTAACATCAGCACGTGTGTACAAACAGCTGGTAGAGAAGGAATTTGCTTGTCTAGGCTATGACGTATTAACTGGTGGGCATCAGAGGGTTTTGAGTTTATAAGTATTTAGACTTTCAAATAATAAGTGGGAGAGATGGTGCCATTGTCTATAAAATGCAAAATACTTCTTGGAGAAGAAGGCACTGTGGCGAGACATCCTGCTGCATGTTTGCTTATGTCTGTCCTCTGCTGTGCACTCCTGTCAGATCCTTCCTTATGATCTCATTAACTGAGGAAAAGAAATCAGAGAGGAACTGTTAGGGAAACAAATGGAAATATGATTGCCTTTAGAGTACATTAGGGTTTGAGAGAGACACATTATTTACAACCACAAATCAGAAAATGTTGGGATGTTATGGAAAATATGCTCAGAGAAATCTGACAGCGACCATCGCAAAGAATATGTGTATTGTAGTCAGATTAAACATTAAACCAGGTCTTTTAAAAAAAACTGGAAGCTGAATATGGTCTACAATGAATAGGACCATCCAGACTGTTATCAGCTAACAGTCCTTTATGGTGTGGGGTTGTGTCAGTGCCCTTGGCCAAGGCCATTTTAAGTTCTGTGATGACAGCATTAATGCAGAAAAGTACACTGGGATTTTAGAGCACCATTGATTGCTTCAACATGACATCTTTTGCAGGGACTACCATGAATGTATCAAGAAGAAAACACAAAACAAGTTAAAGACTTGCATCAAAGACTCAGCTTTTTGTGATTGCTGCTTTTGTACCAAATCATGATTATTATTAACTTGTTGACATCACCTGTCTGAAATCATATCAGACATTATTTTTTACATAACTAGCCATAAAATGGTCCATTCCAAATTTTTCTGAAATGTATTGCAGACCTCAAATACGGGATTGGCTGTTTATTCACAAATAAAATTAAGTAAATCAGACAAAACATTAAAAATCCTGGGCTCATATTGTTTGCAATTATATAAAATCAAAGTACAATTCAGTTCAATCCCTTTATATGCACCTTCCCAACCATTCCAGCTTTTTCTGTTTTGGGGTTGTAGTACAACACTGTATGCACTAATGAGCCAATACCCTATTACCACATGTCTAAAACTCTGTAGGTCCTCCTCATGCTGCCAAGACTGACCCACTGGGACATGAACTGTAAAAGGCTTCTATAGGAAATGTGTGGCCTCTGGCACCAAGACATTTGCAGATGATTGTTCAAGTCCTGTAAATTGAGGTCACGTTTCCAAAGATCAGATTTTTTCCAACACACGTCACTCAATCATATTGAGATAAGGGGGATTTGGAGATCAAGTCAACATTTTTCATGTTTCTCATACCATACGTTTAAATTTTTTGCAGTGTGACAGGGAGTGATATCCTGTTAAAAGGGGCCGTTGCCATTATGTAATACATCTGACATTAAGGTGTGTATATCAGTGTTTAGGTAGTTGTAAAATTATCATCAACAAGAATGAACAGAAGCCATCAACATCAACAGAACCCAAGGATTCTACACAAAACATAAAAAAATGAGGGGATATTTTATTGCCAATTTCTGTGAGCAGTATATATACTAATTTACTGTAATCAATTAACCTAATGCACGTCTTTTGAACTGTGGAAAGGAACCGGAGTACCTGAAATAAACCCACACAGACACTTGGATGACATGCAAACTCCACACAAAAAGGAGCCAGATCATTTCACATGGGAACAAACCCATGACCCTTCTCACTGTGATGTGACTGTGTGTCACCGTGCCAACCTGAAACTAGTATTTCAGCTGTTTTTATATTTTCTTAGTGGAACACCACAGTATAATCGCAATATGCATTTTAGTTTAGATATTGCTCTTATCTGCATTCTCACTGAACGTTCCCTTGGCTTCCGATGAATTGTGAAATATTGCAATGATACTGAACTTATGCAGGCAATAAAACACTTTTACTCAATATGTGCTCATAGGTCACATCCATAATGCAGCAACTGTCTGAAATACACAATCAATCAAATTGCATTGGAATAGATATACCACTAGAGGGAGAACAACTTCAGACCAGAAGTTGCCTTCCCATGCTCAAAAGGGTCTGTTTCTTCTTGTTCCTTTGGCTCCACTAACCAGCAGGACATAAATGGAAACTTTTACGGCCTCTCCATGCTAAGAATAGCAGCAAGGTGTATGGAGTGTTTACATAATCAGGACCAAGCAGAGAAGAACCCAACAGCAAATAAATGCTCTGCTTCTAGCGAGTCGCTCATCGAACTTCACTGGCATGAGGATGAAACACACATGACTGTCTAAGCACCAGGGATTACAACAGTAGTATTGTTCGATTAACCCAATCTAATCCGTGAAACTACACCGTCAGCTTCAGAACTATTGACAATGAAGCAATGAAGTGTTGCATTAAGAACATAAAATCTTTAAAAGTGAAACATTTAGGGGTGGGCAACATGGACTATATTTTGCAATATAGTGAACAATTTTGTTATCGTGATAGACAATGTGCTTCTCTGAGCATATAGAGGATAACATCAGTGCTTAAAGAACGCTGACCCATTGCATGTGCATTTCATTATACAGAGTGTAATTAGTTCTGGTAAATTGGATGAAGTGCAGCAAAAATTTAATATAAAACACTTTACTAAGCATAGGATAACATTTGAATAATAGTTTTTAATAATCTGTAGCTACTGATGCATTTTGTCTGCATGCACATGTATCGTGATAAGTATTGTGTATTGTGAAAATGCCTTTTATTATCATTAAGTAATATATTATTTACCATATTTCCCACCCCTAGGTAAAATATTTCTTTATAGCTATTAGAGGAAAATGTATACTTAGCATGTAATAACATTTTGCAATTCAGTTTACTCCAGCACTTCAAGAGGTTAATAACATCAGGTTGTAGTCCAGGATGCATTCTCATCTGCACCCACTGAATTCTGGCATAGGCTCTGGACATCCCTAGGATGGCTGGGGCTATAAAAAGAGAAATTAATCTCCCTCTAAAAATGGACAAAAGCTATGGACCAAGCTTGTTTAATTCTAAAACCATAGCCATAAACAGAAATAACCAACACTATTTGATATAAGCAAGCACCAATGAGAAGAAAACAGAGAAGTGATTTTATGACAGGTAAAAAAAAAAAAACACACTGTTGCCAGTGTATCTAGCTTCGAGATGAACTGAACAACTGAATTTTAGCACCAGCCATAGGTGTTAAAGCAGCTGAACACTTGTTGCAGAAGTGTTAAGTTTATAAGCTTTATGGCTCTGCGGTATAGAAGTGCATTTGTTCCTTATTTACCTTTGAAACTGAATGTAACAGTAATATTTTCTAAAGGTATAAGGGCCAAAACTATTGTACTATTAACTATCTGTAAACAATAGGATTTTTTGTATGTTAAAATCCCAGTACATCAGCTGTTTTTAATACTCAGTTGTTCACTTAAGTCACTTAAATCACCTTTCTTCCCCGTTCTGATGCTCAGTTTAAACTTAAGCAGATCTTCTGCTGAATGTTAAACACAAACTGCAATACACACACAGTGGTCACTTTCTCAGAAACAGGTATACCTAATAAAGTGGCCACTTTTATATTGCATCTTGTGTTAAACATAATCCCCTCTGCACAGTAATTTGTTCAGTTTGTTCCCTCTCCATGTCCGATGTGAAACAGGTTATTTCCAATTATACACTATGCAATTCTCATACAGTCAAATATTTCTCTAAACTTGAGTATGACTATACAAATGAAACTGTACTGCAAAACTCCATATGCAACAAAGAGCAGCTGTTTGAACGCACGCCATGTCAAACATCCTCGTGTGCTTTTAGTTGTGTATCACATCACAGCAACACAAGCTGGTGTGCCACTGCCTTCTGTTGTGATAAGCAGACCTTGCAGCACTTGCATGCTCAGTGTCTATTTCATAACCAGCAGGATTATGCAGAGCAGAGTCACACAAGGATAGCAAGCATCAGGTATCAGTTCCCTTTTCACAGCTTAAGGAAATAAACTGTGGTGTTAACACAGAAGCTGTGAAATATTTATGTGGCATTTGTGAGGGATAGATTATACAATCAGCTTAATTATTGATAGGTAATTTCAATATTTTATGGAATATAAACAAGTGACTTTATTTCAAGGCAGTGGCGCCTGAATACGTTTCAAAGACTATTTTGGACTTTAACAAAAAAGAATAACGTTTACAGAAGCAGTCTCCATAAGCTTGCAAAGCAAACATGATCAGTCGCAACATAAATAACACCCATTTGTGTTTAAACTCGTCCATTTTGTAGGTCGACAATTATAGACTGTAGTCCACCTGTTCAAGGGGGTAAATTAAATTTAATTTCATATGAGGTAGGGAGCGAGAGGATATAAAGGCCAAAGAAATACTTAAATAAAACAAAAACAAACCAAAAATTACTCCAAAAATGTGCTTATTGCAGTCACCTTTAGAAACAAGCTATAGACATTTACGCTGCTGAAAGTAGAAGAGCTTAAATATTGATACATTTAAATAGTTGTTACAGTATAAAACAAACAACGAGCTAAACCAACCAAAGAAAACTCAAATCCGCCAGCTGTGTCCTGTGACCACTGATAAAAGTCAAGAGTAAACACAAACTGCAGCAAAAAAAGGCTCCTGGTTTGTAATTTACCTGTACCTGCAAATGTACAGTACTCGGATATAAATTGCATTTATGTAAAAAGTTGCACTGTGAAACTGTACAGTAAATTTAGAAACAAGGAGTTTACAGTATCTCACAAATTGAGTACACCAGCTATTTTATTAAAGCACAACACTGAGGATAAGACACTTAAATACAATGTAAAGTATTCAGCCTTTAATGTCTAAACCTCTGGCTACAAAAGTGAGTACAACCCTAAATGAAAATGGTCAAAATGGGCCCTATTAAACATTTTACCTCCCCTGTATCATGTGACTCATTGGTGTTACAAGGTCTCAGGTGTGAATGGGAGGAAGCAGGTGTATTAAATATGATGTTATCACTTTCACATGCTCATACTGGACACTGAAAGTTCAACACAGTTCCTCATGGCAAATAATTATCTGAGGATCTGAAAAAAATAATCGTTACTCTAAAAGATATCCTAGGCTATAAGAACATTACCAACACCATGAGAGTGAGCTGCAGCAGGTTCCACTCAGAACAAGCCTCGCCATGGTTGACCAGGTGAGGAGTACAAAGACAAGAGTGTCTTGCCTACAGCCAATTATGGTGGTGGGAATGTCATGCTTTGGGGCTACATGAGTGCTGTCAGCAGTGGGAGCTTCAGTTCACTGACGAAACCATGAATGCCAACCTGTACTGTGACATACTGAAGCAGAGCTTGATCTATTGCTTTTCGAAACTGGACCAAAGGGCAATATTCCAACATAATAACAACACCAAACACACCTCCGAGACGACCACTGCCTTGCTAAAGAAACTGGGGGTAAAGGTGCAACATGTATCAAGACCTAAACGCTATTGAGCATCTGGGGGGCATTCTCAAATGGAAGGTGGAGGAGTGCTAGGTCTCTAACATCTACTAGCTCTGTGGTGTCATCATGAAAGAGTGGAAGAGGATTCCAGTGGCAACCTGTGAAGCTCTAGTGAACTCTAGTGAACGCCCAAGAGACTTAAGGCAGTGCTGGAAACTAATGGTGGCCTCACAGAATATTGACACTTTTCATTTTTAATAAGTGAGGCACTCACTTTTGTTGCTATTGGTTAAGACATTAATGGCTGTATGTTGAGTTATTTTGAAGCAAATTTACACTGTAATACAAGCTGTAGACTGACTACTTTACATTGTATCAACGTCATATCTTCAGTGTTGTCCCATAAAAAATTAAATGGCTACAAAAATGTAAGTGTATGTATTCTGAATTCTGTATTAATAAACCAGTTTTATATACAGTACAAGTTTTTTTTCTGGCATTGTCGTTGTATGTAGTACATTTGTTGAGCTCTGTATTTGGTGGCGAGAGCCTACATGACAATCTCAATATTCATCTACTTTCCCTTTTTAGTGCTGATCTTCATGTGGCCATTGGAGTAAATCAGATGCACATCTCATAATGTCATTATCATCAGAAGAGTGCAACAAGCATACAGTACAATAACCTTTCAGGCTTTGCTGGCTGAAACAATTGGTGGGCTAAAATGTTACTTTTACACCCATGTTCAAGCATTTTACAGGCTTGCCCAATTATTATGCAGATTCAGGGTGGTATCAGTGGGACCAGAATCACATTGTACCTGCAATGTCATAAAATAAAATAAAATAAAATAAAGTAAATTGCATTTAAGAGTACCAAAGGCAGGTACAATGTGCAATTTGTGCAGTGGTGGTAGCCTGGTTATAAATAAATAGTAAATCATTTTGAATTTGGTTTGTAACCCAACCCCCACTGGCTAAAACATGTCATATCAAGTTGGGATCTCCACATTTAGTAATTGTTCTTTGTAAACATTTTATTAATATCATGAATACAATTCAGATATAATCATCCTTCCAGACCTACAATTGTTTATACAGTAATCTTGCTGGAGGATGTCTGTAATGATTATGGCAGAGTTTATACAGATTACGACAATGGCGGAATCGAAGATGACTAAAAGTGGTATTAATTTCATTACTCCACCCATCAATGTTAAGCTAATCCTTTTCCAGTAAGACTTTACTTTCCACATATGTGGATACCTCACAGGAACGGAATTTGCACTTTCACACATACTTTTATTTAAGACAATCAAATTGATTAAAACACTAGTTTAATACATTATGTACAACAAAATGTTTTACATTTTAATACTGGTAAAAACTATTTACCAGTATTAAAATGTAAGACAGACCAAAAATTGTCATACTCTGGTAAACTAGCGTTTAAGGTACTGGACTACAGAACAGTGATAAAATCCCACCTATGCCAAGCTGCCACTCTTGGATCCTTATACAAGGACCTTAACCCTCAATTATTTGAATTTTAGGAATGTAGCAATTGTAAGTTGCTCAGGATAAGGGTGTCTGCTGAATTACATAAATGTAAGTGTAAAATGGTAATACTTGGTTTTGCAGTTTACATTTGCTAGCGCACCACCTTGGTGACCATGTGGGAGCACCACCAGGAGTCCTGGTGTCTTCCAACAGAATTGTTAGCATGATGTACCCTGTGGGGTCTAGTGGGGTGGGGGTGTCATCCCTCAGCACAATAACAGCCACTCCTACTCAGTCCTGTGATGAAATGGTGCTCTAGGTCAAGATGCTTCATGTATTATTCTAATATCCAATATCAACACTTATTTATGCTGTAAGCTTTCTACAACCAATAGTAAAATTGACTACATTGAATTCTTTAACAAGCCTTCTCAACTTAAGAATTTGATTTCCTCAATGCTAATACCAGTGATTACTCAAGCAACCAATGGACACTGATGCTATACCAAACACCTGAAAGAAAGTTTACTTTTTAATGAGCAAAGCTACAGAATTTTCCATCATGTAAAGATGACTAGCCAAACGTCATGACGGAGCCAGGGCATAACTGACTAATGTCACACACAAAGAGGCTATAAAGAGAGGCATGAAGCCTGGCCAGCACTGGGTGCTAAAGGCTGGAAAAGAGGGAATGCAGACTGGCCTGGTACAATGAAGAGTGTCTTTCCAGAGAGACATGAATCAATGAGAACATTTGTTTACTATGCGAAGGTGTAAAACAAGATGGGGACTGGCTCCCAAGCTGCCTACTGTGTGTCAAGACAACTTTCTCATGAGTTATTGCATGTGCGTGAGTGTGAAATGAATACGGAAATGTCAGCAAACAAAAAAAAATCTTTATAATAGTGGGAGGGAAAAATGATATGGAAGATAGGATGAGTTTGTTGGACATGAGCTGTAAAGCTGAATGAAAAGCCTGTTCACTGTTATTTCTGTTATTCCACTGATTATTTCATGTCCATCTACACTCACAGATGACTTTATTAGGTACACCCCCCTGTTTTTACTCTTTGACCATCATTCAGTTCCACTTACCATATAGATGCACTTTGTAGTTCTACAATTACAGACTGTTGTCTACCCGTTTATCTACACACTTTGTTCGTCCAATTTACTCTGTTCTCTAATGGCCAGAACACTCACAGAGTTACGAGAGATCAGATACTACACTCATTGACAAAATCCCATGAGGCATGTAGTTATGTCTCAGATATGTAAATGATTACAGGTATGACCTGATTAGACACTAAAAACACAAGAGGGTATAAAAGTATTTTAGGTTCAGAAAAAGGTTCAGATGTTACTTTTGGGTAGTATACCTTCTGATAATTGTTGATTGCTACACATACCTCTAATACATATTCATCTTGCCCAGTTGACAAGACTTGAAACTACTGAAAGGGCTGCATCACTGGGCCGAGAGAAGCTGGATTGTCGTTTCAAATTGATGAAATTGTCGTTTCATCTAGTTTATTCTGACCAAGCTGTTCTACAGTGTTGGGAGCAGTGGTTCTGTGAGAGCACACACATATAGCAAACAGGCTCCGGATGGCCATCCAGACAGACCACTAATAGAGGGGACAGTTTGAGATGTCAACAAGCACGGGCAGCTCCCGCAGATTCATTGTCCATTCTCCAGACTACACAACTTCAGCAACCCACGATTGTGGAGGATCTACAGGCCTAGCTGCAAAATCTGTGGGCAAATGTATTTCGCAAGATTCCATGTGGAACCTGCATGCCTCCATGCAACAGTTTACTAAAACCTCTCTTTCACTTTACTAAATTCCAGACAGTCACGAGACTGAGCAACCATTCAATAAAATGCTGGTTTGCCCTAAAATACTACTAATGTAATAGCAAGGTGTGAAGGCATTTTACATCAAAAGCTTGTAAATGTTACCTGGGTATATCAACAAAACCTTTTTTGAGAAATGCAGTCTGGTTTGCTCAAAATGAACTATGAATCAACACAACTTCTGCAGAAAGTTTCATATCTGGCAACCACAGAAACCCTAATGCCCCTTAGCAAAGCCCCTAACTAAATGAACGATGAGAAAACGCATCCTGGATGACTCATATGAAAAGTAAGTGTGTGTGAAAGGCATTGGCGGACATCAAACAGTGAAATGTTTGTAGGTGGAACCAATACCTTACCACCTCTGCACCGACACACATGAGGGACTTTTCATGCATCCTGTCCCTTGTGACCCAGACCTCCCCCATACTGTAACTGCTCCTGTGCAACTGGTGAATATCAGCTTAGTGGCGCTTATTTTTTTTTTGCTAAAGTCCACATCTCGGCATCTAGCTTTCATTTAAAAACGTGATAAGAGCAGATGTAAAGTTCTAACCCTGATACCAGACTCATATTAAAGCATGTGGCTAAAAGCAATGTGCTAGAGTGCTGAAATGCTTGAGTCTTCTGGCCAAAGCCTTAAAAATAAAACATAAACCAGTCGGGAAGCACCTCCCATAATAACTCACCATTAATGTGGCGACAGAAGCTCTGTTGCTGTTTACTAAAGGAAATCCTATTAGGTTATCCGAAAGAAATTCAATATGTAGTCCTTTTTCCTCACTGGCTTAAGATTTTCCATTTACCATGACCCCCCTTCCTTTTCATGCAGATTTCCAAACAATCACTATCTTACAGAGTTGCTGGCTTTCAGCAAGAGCGCAACAGCTGCAAATAAGAATTTTGCATGCCACATTGACAGGAGAACATTCAGTGGAAAAATTTTCTCCTAGGTTCCCCCGGCAGAAATGAGGGGTGTAAGGCCAAGGGAAAGCCCTTGCCAAGTATAACAAACAACGAGGCTTTCCTCAGCTCTGACAAGCATCCCATTCCACTGGTCGACAATGGTTGCTATAGAACTTGTTTTGCACATCATAACAGGGTCAGCATATAAAGAGACATTCTGAGATTGTTAATTTTCAAAACAGTGTAATAGATAGACGTCAGGCACAATAAATCGTGGCATAAATATATTTCGTTTTACATATCATAACATATACCAGATATTGAGGGCTAATATAAATTCAGCTCTAAGAATGTGAACGAAACTTAAAACAATGACATCGTCTCCACCTGAAAGGAACATTTTATGTGATGTGATTTCACATTGCAACGATGCCAAAGTGGCTAACTGCTGATCTTCATGACAGAACAGTACATCCCATATGGATGTCTTGTGGTAATAGCAAGGCTACTGGCTTAAACAGACTCACCATCATCCAGGTAGGCCTGATCCAAGTTCTCCTGCTTGATGGTAGCTCGTCCAGGCAACGAGGCTCTCTGTTCTTCAGCAGAGGAACACCTTTCAGGGTGGACCTGGTCTGGAGGGTACCTGTCTTTGGGAAGCCTGTGTGTGTATGGTTGCTGCTGGATGACCGTAGGGTAATGTTGAGACTGGGGGGTTTGTGCGGGTGCAGGGGAACGTGTACCTGCTGCTGTTTGAGTCCCATGCTGATTGTAGCCATCACAGTAGACACTTTGGTTCTCTGGTTGTGGAGAACAATTGGGATCTCTGCCTCTAATGAGGCTGTTGTTAGTAGGAGAAAATTGGATGACTGGAACTCCTGTTTGGATGAAGAAGCTGGGTCCTACGTTCCTCTCAGCACGGGAATAGACAATGTGCTGCTGGTACAGGTTGTCAGAAGATGAGATTCCTGAATGATTCTGAGGGCAGGAAGCTATGTTGGGGAGTAAACCACTATCTGAATTAAGGACTGAACGAGGGCTATGGTGGTAAAAGGAGTGAGGGGACACTCCCATGGTCTGGGCCGTTGGATAGCCCATTTGTCCAGACTCGTATTCGTCCACTGGTTCTGTTTTGATGAACGAGACTGTTGAATATAAAACACAAAATATATTTTTTTTGCTGTGGCATATTTTAAAGACCAACAATTATAATGACAGGGCTGTTTAATTGCTGGTTTCCAGGTTAGAGCTGGTCGGTTAGTAACTTTCTGACAGTCATTTGATGGATACTTGCCATTTGAGGTTAGAATTTTCTACCCTTTAATCAGAGTTATTCAAATTAGTTGTACACAATGCAAAAGTATTTAGATTACAATTATAATTAAGTGTATGTCATTTTAATTTAATAACTGATTCCATTTAAAAACTGATTTGCTTAATTTTAATATGCTGTATCTTGCTATATGGCTTTTTGTCAAAATGTGTAAGCTGATTTGACCATGTATATATATAGGCTATTCTAAACAGATTTGTGTTGCTACATTAATAAGGTCTTAATATATTATATATTATAAATAATATTTATTATTATTATACTTATTATAATTATATTTTCTATTCAATATCTATTTCTATATAATAATATCTTTTGAAAACAAGTCTAGTGTTCTTAGTTTCTTGGTTACGCATATTCGGTATAACCGAATATTCATTTATGGTGATGTCCAGACAACGACCATTTTGGTTAGCAACCTGTTTCATAGAACATAATGATGTCACTGAGTGTATACTACCTATATAGAGATAGCATGTTAGAAAAACAGACTTAATATGACTACTGAAATTACATGAGCAGTGTACCTGGAAGGGGCATGTATGTGAAGTGCTGAGGTTGACTCCGTTTTCGCTTCCCATTGATCACATAGAAGTTCACTTTAGCTGGATGGCAGATGGATGGGTCTCGATAAGGAGGCACTTCAATGAAAAGCATGCTCTGTGAG
Organism: Parotocinclus haroldoi; assembly: GCA_034779995.1. Taxonomy (NCBI): domain Eukaryota; kingdom Metazoa; phylum Chordata; class Actinopteri; order Siluriformes; family Loricariidae; genus Parotocinclus; species Parotocinclus haroldoi. The sequence continues at coordinate 24,599 of JAUZST010058900.1, forward strand.
ATAAAGATTTCATTGTATTAGTGATTTCTGTGGACACTTTATTGATCCTGTTCCTGCCTTCAGAGCAACCATACAGAATCTAAAATCTGCATGCAGGTATTTGTCTCAGTGACTATACTTACTGACTGGCTTTTGTCTTTGTCAATGCTGGCCTCCAATTCCCAAATTTGTTGTCCATCTGGGAAGCAGATTATGAGAGAAAAAAATAAACAATAATTCAAGTTTCCGTCCAAAAATTATATAGACTACATATGACAAAGATAAAATTCCTGCCTAACTTTTATGTTATAAACATGTATGTTTTCTAAATAGAAATCTGTCAAATGATGAATATGAGTGTCACACATTACAATGGCATTGAGTTTTAACAGTTCAGAGATAAACAAGTTTAATTCATGGGTTTGTTCCTTGCTAAAACTTTCTGAGGCACATGCCTCAATAAAATGCCCCTAGACAAGTGTTTCAACTCAACATCGTTACAGGTAAAGACCGCTTGCGTCATTGAGCCGCCCACTCCATATGATCCCACACAATAGAAACGGCAGTGAGAGATTATATCTATAGCCTCAACAAGTTCCTCTAGCTCATCTGGCTATGGGTGACTAACTGTTTATCCACTGATTTTGATGACATTCGAAAGTGAGTAGTCATTAACTGTAGGTGAAAGTGGTTTGAGGTCAACATCGTTGCGTTGGATGAGCAAAGTGGGGGTCACAGAGTCTAAGACTGTTGTCTTTAAACATGTCTACAGTTAAAACACTCACAACAAATTAATGTGTATTTACTTAATGCAAATCCAATGGACATTCAGGTATGAGTTTAAAAGTAACAAACAACAATAATTAGAGCCTTTTAATGATTGTGGGAAACCCCTTTCTGATTGAAAATGCGATGCATATGACTCAAATGAGTCATCAGAAGACAGGGGGATTCCACACATTCTGCCAGGTTAACTGCTCAAGACCATTTTTATGATCGCATTGCTCCATTTCATGAACAACAGGTGACGACTGCTGATTTATGGTGTTTTTGTTTACTATTGTTCCAAAGCTTTGTCCACAGGAGCCCGTTTTTTTCCAGTAATATGATTCAGCCTGAAGGATTTTAGCGCAAGGAAGCACAGTTTGGCATTGCCTCTAGCTGGCTATGTACTGCAACATCACGTAGAAGCCAAAAAGTGCTGGCCAAAGACAGCTGTGTCTTATTCAAGGGGATTTCAGAAGCATAATGTTCCAAAGCATTTTGTCAAGCAGAGAAACCCTCCAAAACAAAGGCAATCCCCTTTTGGATCATCTGATTTCTTTAAAATTAGCCATTACAGTAGAGTAAAATTATGCAGCAGGGAACCCCAGATTTGTTTTTTTAAAATATATTGCTGTTAGTATGAGTGAGCAGGTGATTACATTACAAAAAAAAGAGTTCCAGTTAGAGAGAGAGTTAGTGAGTTCAAGTCTCAAAGCTTTCCTTGTGTCCAACAGGCATTCTGGATTCTCTGAGTCACACCTATGCACTGACAGACTAAGTCACTTACCATAGACTCGTATCCTCAGACACCAAAGACAACTATAAACAAAATCTAGACATAAACCAGAAACAAACAGAAACTAGACGACACACCTTGACTACACCAGGCGAGAGATTATTCTTACATTTGAAGGAAAATAACCTTGAAGTAGGGCATGAGTAAAGCAGCAAACAACAACAACATAAAACAAAACCTGCATTGTATGATATACAAATCCATCACTACTTCACAACATTATGCATAACAAACTTAACTTGATCTGTTATGTCTACGTTTATGAAAAGACCTTCCACTGACAACATGTCTACAGCAGTAGCATTAAACAGTTGGCCTGCTTCTCGCAGCCTGTTCACGTCATGCATGAAGTACTGGCGCATGCAAAATAACAATGACACCTGCAAATGACAAGCTTTGTCATTCACGACCTCCTAGGCCTCACGGATGGGAAACATTTTGCAAAAATGAAAATTTGGCTTAAGTGTATTTACAGCATATGTATCTTAGATACATACCTGTAAATGTACGGAAAAAAAAATGTATGAATACGGCTGTATTTTGGCTTGGCTGAACATAATGCTACTCTGTCTAAATGTCATGTAGATTAGGAAATCTCCTGATTGAAATGCCATTACTGATATGTATGATGAATCACGGGTTTATGATCTGTACTGTATCAGTATGTTTGGTGGTTTTAATTCTAAGTAATGCATTTTCAATCACACAAGTATGGTTTGGCCCGTTGTAACCTGTATTTTTCTGACAAGAGTACTTATTAAGCATATGTTCTTATTACTTATTTCCTATAATTCTGTGTGTATATGACCTGAACGTGATCAGATTTTCACAGAAGACCTCAAATACAGTAGGTAAGGAGAACCTTAAATAAATAAATGCAACAAAATTACCTGGTTATTTTAATAGGAGAGAATTATACAACCTAATACATCTGAGAGTGGAGATAGTATGTGAACCTACAAGATTAGCAGTTAATTTGAAGGTGAAATTAGTCAGGTGCTTTCAGTCATGTGGCTGGGCACCCTGCTGTATTTAATGAATGGGGATCTATCAAAGTCTGGCTGACCACCATTCTGATGTGGTGGTGGTGGTGGTGTTAGTGTTGTGCTGGCATAAGTGGAACAGGCATTTGTCAGTGTTACTGTTGGGCTGAAAATAGTATATTAAGGTATATTGTTGTGTCTAAAGTGTCCCAGTTTAAGTGTGTGTATGTGCCCTGCAACAGCTTAGCATTCTGCCTAGGATTAGTTCCTGCCTTGCATTCTGTGTTACCTTTAGGGCCTTTCTCCTGGCTTTGGAATGGTTTAAAAGTGAAAGCTTTACAACACATGCTTAGCAAGTGTTATATCTTGCTGTCAAATTTTAAAACCTTAAGAACATGTTAACTGCCATAATGTGTTTTAACTGCACTTTACATTTAGCAGACACTTATCCAGCACAACGTATACAATCTTTAATAAAACAAATCTGAATTAAAGTCCTTGCTCAGAGAGACGCATGAAGGTATAGGTAGGTATGTCCAAAATGCTCACTAGTCCATACAGTCTACATATCAGTATGGCTGGGAGGCAGACTGATATTAAAGTGAATATAAAGTATGGTGCTGTTCAATAATAAAGATTTTTCGGATAGATACCGTGACATACTAAAACATACTGAAACAGAACAATGTCGGTTCCAAGCCCAGTAAAAGGAGGTTGTGGCAAGAAGGGCATCCGGTGTACTATGCTCCAATATATGAAAATTGGCAACGGACCCATTTTAAAACTGGTTAGCCTGGGTTGTTCTGGATGAAGCGTTGTTCAAGCAAATGTTGTTTAGTTTTAGCTACTCTGACCTTACTTGACACCCTATGAAGTTAATTGTCAAGCCACTCGTGATCTAATCATGACATTTATCTTAACATGCTGTATAAGCTGGCAACTAGTATTTGCAATATGTGATCTGTGTCAAAGTGAGATCTATGTGGAGTTATAAAAAGTAAACTTAAGTACATGTACATTCTGGATCACCCCTAAGGAAAAGGATCAGATAATGATCCACCCACACAGCTTAGCATTTCCTTGGGCACCAACAAAGCGTGGTTAGTGTCCACACTTTAATAACCTAAGTAAGGGCACACACCTTAATGCATATAATAACCAGAGACCACAAATTAGTAAGTGACCACCTGTTATGACATCAATTGCAACTGCATTTGACACAATATCTGCCACAAAGGTTATGTAAGTCCTATGATGCAACAATTAACTAAGGTGTTATGTCATACTTTCATAGTTCAAACACTTTTCAAATGAATTCTTCATGTTTGCAGAGGGTTCTACTCACCATGGGTCTTCTCAGTGAAAATCACTTTCGAGTCAGCACTGAAATTCTGCCCTGTCAAGATCATCTGCTGTCCTCCAAGAACCGAACAGCTTTCCATGTCCTGTTTCTCCACCATGGGCAGCTCATGTGCAGATCTTTGTGCTGTATGGAGTTGGAGCAGGTTCAGAACAAGCACATGTCTGATTTAATTAAGAATGGATATATATTCAGTAGTTTCAAGTGTAATTACTTTTGGTTAAGTATGCTGACTCATAGTTCTACTTTACTGTGGAGTAGAACTACAAACTATTCTGAAAAAGCAGATGACAAGATTCAAATAAACTCACTGACCTCTATATAAGCAGACACAGGTTGCATACAGTACTGTGCAGAAGTCTTTACATTACATTACAGTCACCATTACATGAGATATACCATTAGCAACGGTATACTGACCAAATATAAACTAGACCTCCTAGTAAATATTCTCCTCCTCCTAAATATTTCCTAGTACCTCCAGAATACAACCAGATAATACAGGAAACTTGTAGGCATTATTAAAAGCAGAACCATCCACATTCCAATTAAGATTGATTAGGAAACCATTCAGCCAAGAAACCACTTTTGCATAGTACATGTGAGTGGGTTTTGCCATTTATTATTGTCTGGTTCTGAATGAATTTCCATAAATCTATATTTAATTCACTTTTAAAGAATTATGACGTTTCTGTTACCCTTATAAAATAGCTCAGCTAGGCTCAAGATAAAAGTCTGCTATTTTAAAATGGGACACTATATAATTTCACTATATAAACACAATTAGCTACATGTACACTTAATGACACTATAGACGGTGCAACTACAGTGCTCCTAAACAAGTAAATGAATGCTGAACAATTAAATGTTTTCTACTAAATTCTGGGAACTGTGGCCAGCGCAAATGCCTCTGGCACTTTGCTTCTGCAAACAAACAGGGGGTAAAAACCAATGCTTGGTTGGTAAAGCATGTCTATATAGGTGTGACAACTTGCTCTTATTAGGTCAAGAACATGCACAGTCTGCCACCTGCTAAAATCATGAAAACAAGGACCAGCTTCTCTTGCCTTATCATCATAGAACTTTGGTTTAATTTCCACTGAAGTGACCTTTGGACAGATATGTGCAGTGTACTAGGAGTCACTCAGGTGGATAATAGCTGGGAAACAGTGCTCTTAAACAAAACAGTGATACTGTGATTCTATCCACGACTGGCCTACATAGGAGAGCTGTGCAAATAGCAGATTGTGTTATCTGGGTGATGCTTAATTCATGAAGCTCAGATTTTACATTCTCCTCCAGTGAAAACTCACTGCATCTGTCTCCTCTTTATTTTTTGGGAGTTTGTGAAAGGACAACGCATTTCATTCAATAGTGAGCCTGTGGTTTGCCCAAGAGGAACCACTGTGCTCTCAGACATCTGTTTTATTTTCTCCTACACATCAAACCCAGCAAAAACATGTAATGCCTAACCAAGGAGGAAGTATGCTAGCCAGTTCCAGCCTTACCTCATTGACACAGGATACTGAATATGAAAAAATAAGATATTTGAGAAGTATATTAAACAGAATCTGTATGAATCTAGTGTAGCAAAATAAATATTTTTTTCTGAACAAGCATGCTACATCAAAGTACATTTTTCACAGCATGTTGATTTAAGTGCAGCAGCCCAGAATGAGACCAGGAACATGAGGCCACGTCACTTGTACGGTGGCCATTATTCACACTGTAAAATTACTACCGAACGGAAAATGGAAAGTAGTTTTTATGCTCTAAAAGCAGCACAAAACGTGAATTACTTACAACACTCAATAGGATGAGAAACCACTTGGAGAGACACGTATTGGCCCCCTGGCTGGGGTATATGAATGCGGAACACGAGCCGAACGCGAGTATTCTTCCTTCCGATATCTGTCTCTCCCTTCCTCAGCTCGATATCAGCATTCCTGAGCTTCAAAATCCCCGCACAGTCAATTCTGGGATGACATTGAAAAAATGTTCGACTAAACTGATGCTCTAAGAGCAGTTAAAACACGAATTCAAGTTGGCCAACATTATTGAATCAGAATAAAATTTTCCCACATGGAAAAATCGATGGGGAATGCAGTAATAATTAAAATACTTACATTGCCTTCATGTTGTTCTTTGGCTCTAGTGGGATCTCCAAGACCTTGGTGCTATTAATCAACTTCTCGTAGCTAGTGGTGGTCACAGTCTTGCCCGTGATGCGATGTACCTGGTAGAAGGCATGAGGTTTCAGGATGCGTTCATCTGCTGTGCCGATGAAGATCTGCAAACCTAGAGGCTCTTTACCCCTATAGCCATGCAACTGAAAACATAAAGCAAATACATAATTAGTTCTAGGCTATTCAGATGCAATCCATTTGCAACCAGTAGTCTTAGGCCATCATTATGATTACTTGTTTTAGCAATGGTCTAACGACCCTATATTACAAGTTGTACTTGGATTCGGCATTCCATCATAATATTTTCCACTAAAAGTCCAGTCTTTGTGAGGTTTAGGATCTCTTAGACTATTCATCTTGTTGCACTACCAACAAAGTGGTTTCTTGGTGACCCTTCCAAAAAGTCGAGTCAACATGGCATGATTCCGAGAGTAAAAAGAGATTACATTAAATTCTTGCCTCTGTAGCTTGTAGGAATTTTTTAATTTAAATACTGCAATCACATTTCCTGTTTTTCTGATTGTATTTTAATAGAGACTGAGACATAATTACATTACTCACCACTGAAATTGCCACAGCAAGAACAAATATTATGCAAATCAAGGAAGTAGCAGTTGTCGCCAAGATTTGCAAAAGCTAACATTTTCAAGCACCTAGCACCAATCGACGACCAAGTTTTTTTAGCCACATGAAACCTCAAAAAGCCTCTGTTAAACTGAGATGCTCTAAATATTTGTATCCATTTTTCAATCATTTGCATATCATAAACAAATTGCATATGTGATTTCCATAATGCCATCACTTATCCTTATTACTGTTGTAATTTGAATGTTGAGGAGTGGATACATGGTCATATTTACCATTGTTAAAACAACAGTATATCTATTAAAATGGTGGCCTTAGATGTTTGCACTGTAGTATTTTAGGCTTAATTCTAACACATCTATCTATATAGAGTTACATCTGCAGCATGTGGCAGATTCCCTTATCCACAGCAACTTACAATAGCATAGTCTTACAAATTAAATCCAAGCAACTGACAGAACAAGGTGGTGTTTAAGGGTCCATCAGTGATAGCTTTTGGCAGAGGTTTGAACACTCAACCTTCTGGTTAATAGTCCAGACAGTTACCATAGAGACACTAGGCTACACGTCATACGTAAGGGCCAGAATTTAGCAATTGGGCTATTGAGTTGAACGTTCAGGATTCAAGCCCAAATTCTGCCAACCTGCCATTGTTGAGCAACTCAGTATAAGTTTAAGTTTATCAGTCTCAGTTTAAGTGCATCAGTGAATTGTATCCTGTAAGATTGTTTCTGTTACTCTGGATGTTGTAAATGTAAATGCTAAACAGAATAGCCTGCTTTACACTTCCTTGGTGTTTAGGATGATCTGAAAAGCACAAGAGATGGCCAGGCTTGAGGTAATTGTTAAAAGTGACTTTATAACAAAGACATCCAAACTCATTACCCACTTTCACAGTGACTGGCCAATAATGGACGACTTGAATGGGTTAAAACTTAGGTTTTGTTGTGATGAATATACACACAGCACAAAAATACCTTTAAGCTAATACACAACCAAATGTGACAGCACATGCTATGTTGAATGTAGTCTGCAGTACTACACTGCTCACAAAAATTACTAGACATTTCATTATTACTGAAATATACCCCTACTTTTTGTGAGCAGTATAGATTGAGAAGTGGCTGTGTAAAATGTGCAGCGTTAAACAGTAGAGAAGCTTAATTACTGCACATTTCCCAGCAGTGAAATTGTATTAAAAACCCAAAACCATTTTATAGAAGATGCAGATCATTTTTGATAAATGCAACATTTAATTTGAACATGCCTGAATAAACTTTTCTTAATTCAGTCAACAAAGGAAATTAATCTAAGATCAGTTTTTAGAATCAGTAAAAACAACAGATTATATAGAAATATCACCCACCTAATGGTTTTACATCTCTGACAACCTATGGACAGAAGAGAACAGGTAGCAAGCCTTCAGACGAGAATGCTTGGCTGTTTACCAATATAGCCATATTTCTGCACACATGGTCGCACAGAGGCATCTCCCTCAACCTTGAACGCTTGACAAGAGAACCTGTTCTGTCTTAGAAGCCACTGATGTTTTCATTTTGTAGTGTTTTAATCTCTTAAAGTCTGGACAAAATTCATGATTCACCAGTGGTGGCTTGTCAGGAAATCTGTGACAGCCCTTCATTTGCTTGTAAGATAAAGGCTTGATGCTAACCTGAAACGCTGGATTGGTATCAGAGCACATTTGGCATTTGCAGTGGGATCCACCTTTGAAATTTATTTTGTGACTCTGTAATGCTGACTGACAAGAGACAGATCACATAAGAAATGAGACAGACCATCAAGTTTGTTATGTTTCACATTCCTTGCATGTAAAGTCAGCTTGACTACTGTCAGGAGTCTGGCAGTACTGGAAGTAGTTAATACTTGTTGTTACCTATTCAGTGGTGTGGCATGGTGGCTCAGTGGGTAGCACTCTCACCTCACAGCAAGAAGGTCCTGGGTTTGATCCCAGGGCCAAACCATTTTTACTCTAAATAATTTTGAGTGTTCTCATGTCTTAGAGTGGTGCAGGGGACTTCCTGACTGCCTTCTGACTGAATGTATATTTGTACTCAAAGAGTTGTCTATCTACAAGAAAAATCTTTTTCTGAAATGGAAATACAGATAACAGTTCAGGTCATGTACAGACATGTTTAAGTTTAACATGTTAATTTACATTAAGAAACTATTTAAATAAGTAAGTAAGAAAATAATAGTAACCTACAACTCCAAATCAAAAAAAGCTGAGACAGTATTTATTTCACTGTAGACACTATAAACCCAATATATTTCATGTTTTGTCTGGTCAACTTTATTTCATTTGTTATCTGTTTCATTCAGAACCTCAACACCTTCAAGGGAAAGTTGAGACAGTAAAGCAATTAACACTTTGTTAAAAGCTGCTCATTCTTCTCATTTTAGCATCACATTATGGCACCAAGGCCATTAAGAGATAAAGTGCTTCAGGTGTTATTTTGACCCGTTCTTCCTGCAAGCAAGTCTGGAGGTGTGCAACAAAAAAGGAACGCCATAGTCACATTACTGTTTCAAAATTCTCCACACATTCTCTATTATGGACAGGTCAGGACTTGTGCAATGTGCACAGCATGTGGTTTTGTCTGCATAGAAATAAATGCATATATATTCCTGTGAAAGATATTGTCTTGAAGTCAGCTTAAGATGTTCTAGAATCTCACTGTACTTTTCTACATTAATGCTGTCATCACAGAACAGTAAATGACTATTGCCAAGGCATCAAGGCAGCCCCATCATAAGATATACTGGCTTTTGGACTTCGGTCGTCCACAATATAAGTTTCCACTGTTTGATGGTCCATCCTCGATGCCTCCAAGCACACAGCAGTCAATGCTGGTTAACATAAAATGTATTTTTGTGCAGTAAAGTTTTAAGTGCTATATGTGAATGTAACTCCATATTATAGTGCTTAATAAAGGTTTGCCAATCTTATCCCATGCCCATATTATTATATCAGCTGTTGATTAACAATTGCTCTTGATGCAGAGCCTTCTGAGGGATTGGAGATCACGGGTGTTCAGCTTAGGTTTGCACTCTTGCCCTTTATGCTCCGATTATGAACTGTATAGGAAGAAATATGCAAATTTCTCCCAATCTTTCTTTGAGGAACATTGTTTTTAAACATTTCAATAACTTTGGCATGCATTTGGTGACAAACTGGAGTTCCTGTGCCCATCTTTGCTCCTCACAGCCTCAGCCTTTTGTGGATACAGCTTTTGTGCCAGATCATGATTACAATCACTTGTTGACCAGCTTGAAATCTTATTAGTATCCCTAAATTACCCCTGTCTTAACTTTGTTACAGCCCTGAAACACAGAAATGGATGTTTATTAACAAAGGAAATTGACTAGACAAACATGAAATACACTGCTCACAAAAATTAAGCGAGACTGTATTTCATTATGGGGCATTTCATTTTGAATTACTTTTTGTGAGCAGTGTATGTTAGGTTCATACTGCCTGCAATAAAAGTAAATCTCTGACACATGTTGTGTGTTTTCTTTTTTTTTGGGAGGAACTAGAACACCTGGACAAAACCTAACATTAGTAGGCAAGCAGTTCTCAAAACCAACAGCCATGTGAGGATTAAACCATGATCCCCAGGAACTGGCAGTTGCTTCCAAACAGACCCTTCCATTCGTATAAATTAACTCTCCAACAGTGTAAAAGGACAACCTATACTTAGTATGAAACATCCCTCATTTACAGATGCACTGTTAACTACGACATTGCTTTGTTCTATAAACCTTTTCTTCTTTCACAGCAAAGAATTGCTTATTTTAGATCCCTATTTGATGCAGTCATGAAGAGGGGAATTTTCATATGCAAAACCTATCCGCATTCTCAGCTAAAAGGAAAACAGCATGACACTGTCACACTCACAGACAGTACAGTACAGGAGTTAGGTGACAAAGCACAATTTTGTACTCCTTTCCATCCATCCATCAGCTGAAAAAATACCCAGTTGATTCGTTGACATAATGACCTATGTTTTGTGCATTTCTTGCCAGAGCACTATCATAATTAACAATAATATAATAACAGTAATTATTATTTGTGTCAGTGTGTCACATTCTACTAAAACAGCATTCTTTCACTTTCTTGAATGCATGCACTTCATTAAAACTATTACAATTGTAAAAAAAAATGCAGTGAAGGCAGACATTTTAATGAAGAAAATCACAAGGACAACTATTCATAATCACCAGCTAGAAATCCAGATCAAATCCTCTCTTCAGCAGCTTCATTTGACTAATTTCTTAAATGAATCAGAGGATTCAATAGACAGTCTTGTGAATGCTGAAAAGGATATCAGCGATGTGACCACCTACCCCAACACATACAAACAAGATGAAAATTAGATCAGCACTCAACACAAACCAAGTGACTTACATCGGAAGGAAGTGTGCAAAAACCACAAAGCATGAAGGAGTGACTAAAATTACTCAAACCCCCAGAAGTGAAAAGTACTGTACACTATACAGAATGAAGGAATCTTATCAAGCAAAAAATAATATTGTGCTGAATGTGTCAAGCTAATGTCGAGATTCAGCTATGTATTCATTGGTGGCCATGCTGTAAAGGAAATGCGTTCTTGACTGTAATGCCTCTTACAGATGAACGTACTACCTATCGTGTGCATGGCTAGCTTTAAAAATACATTTTTCAGTCACAAGATGTGCCTTTACTTAAAACATTCAGATCCCAACCAAAATGAACTGGCAATTCTCTGACACACTGGACATAAAATCCCCAAAATCATATATTTTAGCAACAAACAAACAGATAAGACAATTACTGTGATGTGGCGGTGGTACCCAAAGATTACTTAGTAAAGTTTAAGACAGTTTTTGTTTGAGGGCATATTTAATTATTTTTATGTTTTCACATTTAGATGGATGTTTTTACAAAAAATTCATAATGGGATAATTCATTTTGAATTTTTGTGAGCAGTATATATTCAGCTGACTTTATGTGGTGACTAATTATTTTGTTCCATTTTCCTTCTTTTCTTATTCTTGTATGATGAAAAAGATCTTAATCTGGTCTTGGTCACGCCCAGTCTTTGCTTTGATTCGGACTCGACTACTGAAAGTCTTGGTCATGACTGGTCATATTCTGCTCGAGCATCTGTATTTGAGGGAGGTCAACAGAAAATGGCCACACTGGGATGGAGTTGACAGACAGGCTATGGTAACTCAAATAACCACTTTGTTTAGGTGGTCAGAAAAGCATCCCAGAATACACAGCATGTCTAATCTAAAGACATATGTACAACAGGAAATCCCTACCCAGTATTTGTAATAATAATTTACAAATAATAATTTGTATAATCCTGTGCAGCTACATAACTGCCTGGTTTGGGAACTGCACCATCTCGGATCGCAAGTCCCTCCAGCACGTAGTGAGGACAGCTGAGAAGATCATCTGTGTCTTTCGCCGCTCCATCACAGACATCTACATTACACATTGCATCTGCAAAGCAACCAGCATTGTAGATGCACAGACACATCCCTCACACACACTCTTCCCCCTTTTACCGTCTGGGCAAAGGTACCTAAGCATCCAGGTACTCACTACCAGACTGTGCAATAGTTTCTTCCCCCAAGCTATCATGAACAATCAATGTCTGGTATGAACAACTGCACATATAAATGACTGGACTAAATGGAACTATGGTTTACACTGTTTGCATTGAACAACGGACATATCTGCACCTTTCTGCTCACACAACCAGTGGGCTATCTGCACTGCTATTTTGTATTTATTGTTTACTGTTATGTATAGTGTTTTTTGGTTTCTGTATGTATTGTTTGTTGTCCAGTATTGCACATGCTGCACACGCGCACTTTATGTTGTGTAGTTTACTGTTTTATGTAGCACCTTGGTCCTGGAGGAATGTTGTTTCGTTTCACTGTATAATGTACACCACTGTATATGGTTAAAATGACAATAAATCCACTTGAACTTGAACTATATATGTGTATACTTCATTATGTCCAAATAAAAATAAAGTAAAACTATATATATTTACAAGCCAGTTAATGCCAAATTATGCTTCTTGGGGGGTTCACACTAACTGTCTGGGGTTTTTTAACCCATGATGCACCCCATGTTGCAATATTGACACAACTTTGCCAAATACAACTAAAGGGAAAACAGCTATAACTTCTAACATGACCTCTAAGGACTAACCCATAAAAAGTGCCTTGAGTACTAATATGAAAAAAAGATTGCAATGCCCATGGCCCATAATCCAAATGAATAATAGCCAGTTTTAATTCTCTCTATACAGTTCTTTCTAATAACTCAGAACTGCAGCCAAAAGCACTGTCATGTGTTAAGTGGTGCTAATAATTCGGCCTGTGTTGCTGACACACTAAGTGAGCAATGGTTTGTATTTTAGGAATATATCTATCTATTTTATCTATCTATCTAGGAAGTGTTCCGTCTTTTCAATTTAAATCTTTTTACAGTTTACATAGTCAGTGTGTAACATCATTTTCAAATAATTCAATAATTTGGAAAGTAATTGGATCTTTTGTCAAAAATTTGTACGTAATTGTAATGACTGGATATAAAAGTTCAAACATGAATACATCACTAATACATCATAATAGTCTTTATTACTGATCTTCATTCTTCTTTGCAAGCTTTAAAATATCTTAGTCTTTCAACCTTTCTCCCTTCCAAAAAAGTGGTTTCTTGGCTGCTACACTTTCAAAAAGGAGCAAAAGACTGTAGAAAAGTCAACTTGGCATTCCAATGAAGCTTCCAGATGCTCAAGAGTCATAGGAGGTCACATTAAGTAATTGCCATCATAGCCTATAGAAGCTGTGGCCAGTCGATTCAGTTCAAAGTCAAACTGGATCAAGATAATAGAAAGGCTACCAGTGACTCGGATAACCTATGTACAGTGGTGAGCACAAAGGTATCTCAGAAAGGTATCAGAAATGTCCAGGTTTCAAATCCCACCTCTGCCAGGCTGCTACTGTTGGGCCCTTGTGAAAGGCCCTTAATCCACGACTGCATGGATTATAAATTTGTGCCAAATGTGTAAGTCGCTCTGGATAAAAGTGTTTTCTAAATAACATAAATGTACATGCACAGCATAGCAAACCTTAAGACAGATCTACTACAACAGGAAATCCCTACCCAGTATTTGTACAGTGTTTCTAATAAAGTTTTTGTAGTTTTTGAGTGTAGGTTCAACTGAAATATGTGCAAAATTTGATATTGCTTGGGTTTAAGTCACAGGCTGTGTACTATATTTGAACCCTGTAAACTCAGTTCTGAAAGCACAGATGATGGTAATTACACTGCATCAACTAAGCAAATATTTACATCTGAATGTACTCTCTGAGAGGCAGGTCACCACAGGAGAGCTCTACATTTACATAGCATAATGCACAATGGACATCAGATTAAGAGATCTACATTTACATAGCATAATGCACAATAAACATCAGATTAAATTCACAATTCCAAACTCCTATTAAGATCTTGTTTATTATGATCATTTAAATCATTAATTACATTCTGCCCCAATTTGTTCACTTTTACTTAAAATGACTATGTACTTTACTATGTACTTTTTTAACTTTACTTACTTACATAAACATGCAAGTTCCCAGACCAGTGTTTTAAAGTCAAGTATACAATATTGAAACAATACAAATTTAAGACAAAGTCACACTAAATCAAAATAATGTTTTCTTACAAAACAATACCACCTTGTGCAAAAGCTTGGCAGAAATGGTCAAATGACATGTTTAGATGATCTCCACAGGGTACACGTAAAATATTACATTTCTACACACCTTATGTATCAAGTATTCTATATGTAGCATATTAGAAAATTTGAATTTAATATAACTCACTGTAGACAACTCTAGAGCCTAATAAATTATGTGACCCTCTCTGACTAAAATTGATTCACTCAAAGCAGAAATTACCTAAAATATATATTCCATGTCTGCAGGAAATGTTGTTGGAGCTGTTCAATTCAAGAGAAAATCTGAAATAAGAACCATATCTGATACAGAAGCTCACAAGTTGGTCAGGTATGCAAAGCAAAACCTTGCACAAGTGATCAGAAACCCTTGCTGGTAGCATCTGAAATATGTGAACACTTTCGCATTCTGCACATGTTGTGGCATGGAGGTACAATAAACACTTGGATGTTTAAAGAAACAAGGACAAGAATGTTAAAAAAAAACACCTTGCCAACTGTTCAGCATGGTGGTTGTTCTATTTTGCTGCCCAAAACTATCGGCAAACATACCCGAAGTAAGTAAAGGGCAACAGCAAAACAACGAGTGCGGTTATAGGCAATTAATAATCTGATGATAATTTGATTTCTGCAAGTATTTGATTATTGGAGTGGCACTGAAAACAGCATACTCTCATTTCTCATATCAGATTAAAGTCTAGAAATCTGATAAAGAGAGCTGTTAAAGAGAGCTGGATTTATCTCGGTAATCATATTTATCAGAGCATGTACATACACAATAATTTTGATGGGAATCTAACAGTAAACATACACATTCAGCAGAAACTCTACTCTGAAGAAAGTCACATGGCAGCGAGTAAAGGGGGTAATTTAGAGAGTCGTGGTTCCGTACAGTACACTATTAAGCAGGAACACCGTCCTATGACATATACATTAAACTCATCGATTTCTGATCAATTTGACATACAATGGATTTGTCAGAGCACAACCCGTCATAATTAGCTGTATACCCATACTCTGATTTCTGAGTATGCGCATGCACGCAATGTAGCCCAGAAGTGGCTAGCAGAATCAAAGATGTTTACCAGTTCCACTTACTAAAATACCTTTTTTCTTCACAATGTCTATAGGCCATTTCTCTCGCAGGATCTGGCAGCATCGGAAAGACTATGAAACACTTTTGTACTCTGAAATCTCTGAAATTGCAGGATTGAAGAAACTAATTTCATTATTTAGTTATTCAGTTAGAAGTTTATATCACATCCTTCTCTGAGGTTACTGATTTATTACAAAGTAGAAATTTGATTATTGAGTAAATTATGGAGTAAATTTAATTATTAAGTCCAGAGCTTTCGTGTGATCTGATTACTCGAGTGCATTTAAACTCACTGATCAGATTACTGAAACAATTGGATTTTTCTTCAGGTTTTAAATTATTAGGTGGATGAAAAGTCACTCAATGATCCCAAAACAGAAATCAACCTGAAATACACTCACAAAAATTAGGGGCTACCCTATCATGGGATGTTTCATTTTGAAATATCCCCTTATTTCTGTAAGCAGGGTACACAATCAACCATGACCTACAGTTTCCAGAATCAGTAATAATTACTGCTCAGGATATTCAAGCATTTTCCCCTGGCAAGTTAGACATTTTGTTTTTTTCCAGTATATTAAACTGATTGACTAAACATCAATAATGCATGCATATGTAAAGAATGTTATACTTATGTTTAACTTCTTTTCATTTAGAAAATTAATGTTGTTTGGCCAAAGACGCCACATACACGTACATATTTTATGAGAGATGCCAAGCCACAGAAAAGCAGAATAACTCTGCTCGAAATACCACAAATAGTTTACACTGGGTAAGACGGAAAAAAAACAAGAGTTAAACTTGTTTGGGTAAACTGTTTCTGCTTTTTTTTCACCAAACTTAAAATGTTAAACAGATTGAAGAAGTAGATATTGGCAAGGTATATTAGATGAAAATACAGCTGCCAGGAGGTGTGTCTTCTTTCACTGATGTATCTTAAACATTGTATGACAGCTTGCCTAAGCTACATACAACTATTTACAAAGCAAATTACAGTAATCCCCTACAGCCTTTTAAAAATCACATCCCAAGTAAACAAGCCTGTACAGTGTGGAGAGCTGCCTAGTGACTGATATGTTATGGAGTGGGGGTTGGGTTATCACATTATCATAGATTACAGAGGAACAGTCAAACAGTAAAGCAGTCTTGTGATCTAATGTCCGCCTGATTAACCCTTTGATGTCTGGGGCCTTTTTGGTCATTTTTTTATCTTGATTTTTCCTATATATAAAGTTTTAAAACACTATCATGCTAGTGTCTGGTATTGTTTTCCAGCATAGCTTAAACCAGTAAAACCTTTTTTAAAATTTAATTAGACATACTAGACCAACATTAACATGGACTCGAAAACAAAAAACACAAATGCAAAACAAGAACACGTTTTTCTTTACTCAGTGCTACACGAGAAAATGAACCATAAAAACCATTATGCAGTACAACTACACATTATGTTAAAGCAGAATATGAATGCACACCTAGGTATACGGTAGAAACCACCCTAAACCGCGAGTACTGAAAAAAAACAGTCTCACTAAGACCGTGCCATCCTGGAGCCTCAGGTTTTTGTGTTATGTATAATATACCCATTGACAAAACACATAATTCACCAAGGAGATGTTGGAAGCTAAATAAAATTTATACGTATGAATGGAATGATGATATTTGTAAGTGATTACACTGTTAGAATGAAAGGATATGTTTGTCGAAAACTGTACAATTGTACAGAGGCTCTAGTGCCCTGTTAGGCTGCCTCTACCCTGGATACAAGATGAAATATGGTTGTGCATTGGACGCAAACAAGTTCCGTATGGTATCCTGTGGCGCATAAGCCCACACCTGCTGCAGCTGTACCTGCAGATCCTGCACAAAGCTGGTGTCATAACTGGTCCCATACATGACAATCCATCCACTGGCGAAAAATCTGGCGACTGGGCAGGCCAAGGAAATGTTGGAATCTGGTGGAGACATGCCTTGCATTCATGACATCACAGCACACAAAGGTGATGGTGGCTGGCTGTCAATGGCAGAACATGTAATGGGCACAGCGGCAAAAAATGTCCTTCTGCAAAGCACCTGTAAAATGTCTGGTCAAAGAAAGGGGTGTGTGTCGAGATAGAGGACATCGATGCTGTCAGAGCTGCTTGTGCTTGTGGGCGGACCAAACAATCCTCTCTACTGGAGCTCTGCCTGGGACTTCCGGAGCCATGTGTCATACAGGCATGTCTACCAGTTAACAATCACTCACCAGGAGGTACACTACCCAAAAGCAGCATCTGAAAACCTTTTTATAGGGAAGCGGGAGGAGGAACTTTTACACCAACCAATTGGCATCAACCAATTTCTTATCTGCCATCATACCAAGTTTTGCAGCCTTCTTACATTTCTCTCTGGGTGCTTTATTTTTTGCCAATAAGTATATTCCCTATAGAATGCTTTCAGTACTTTGGATAGTAACAGGGTTAAATAGCAACAGGGATGGCTTCCAAGGCCACTATGATAAAACTAAACCACAAACACACACACTTTAAACAAAAAAAAACAAAAAAAAAACTTACCTGGACCACTGGATGTCCTCCAGTTGGAGCTTTCACAGCCCCGCGACTGCCCTCCGTCTCATAATGCGCCCTGTGGTGTGCTTTGGGCTGCACCTCAATGCGCAGTTCATACTGATCATTGCTTCTCGGTAAAGGCCACTCCAGGGGAGGCAATGAGGTCACAGGAATGCTAAAAGGAAAAGACGCACACAAAAAAAAAAAGTTAATTAATTAACTGTCCTTGACATAAGTGGCAAAGCACACCAAAACCAGGACACCTTCATCATGCTTCAAAGCTACAGATGAATTAGTGTGCTGTCTCTATCGTAGCAGCAGTTAATTTTCACAGCCCCATGCTTGCTTCTCAGTTTGCAGTTCCTGCACTGTCACAAAAAAGACAGTTCCTCACTACCCAAATGTGTTTTGGGGTTTAAGGAGGGGCGGAGGAAATCAGTACGCAATACAGTGTTCAGAGAACAGAGAACATCCAGATCACGTAACAATTCAATTTTTTATTTTCTTTAAATACAGTTGCTATATAGTTCCTGAATTAATTTTGATATTCTTCCATTTATAAATGTATTATAATAGCCACTCATCCCAATTCACAGCCTGTCTGGCAGCACAAGGTGCACTGTAAAAACTTATTTTAAAAAACGTATTAAACTTAAATCTTAAACAGGGAACCAGACAATATTTTAGAGATGTAACTAAGATGTAATTATTATGTAGTAAACCAGTGAGTTAGGACAAAACCCAGGAGCTTTTTGGTAATGTTGCATATGCCTACTTTTTTTAATCAGGGCCCCAGTTTCCTTGTCCTGGAAGGGACACCAGTGCAACACGGGCTGGGAGCTGTTTCCATTGAACCACTGTTAGAGAACTCAGGACCAGCCAATCGTGATTGCATGTGATGCCTAACCTGGCCAGGTGTCAACCCCAGGTCCTCTGGTGGTGGACTAGCATCTTTGGTCTCTGCACCTTTGGTCCAAGCACCTAAATTAAACTTAAGACTGTGACTGTTCACTTGGGGGCGGCACAGTGGCTTTGTGGGTAGCACTGGCGCCTCAGAATGAAAATGACTTGGTTTTAATCCCCAGGTGGAGCAGTTTGGGTCTTTTTTATGTGGAATCTACATGTCAGCATAAGTTTACTTCAAGTGCACTGGTTTCCTCCCACAAAGATATGCCTGTTAATTGGTGTTTCTAAAATGCCCTTCTGAGTATGTGCCCTGGAATGGATTGGTGCCTTGTCTAGGGTTATTCCTCCCTTGAACCCTATGCCGATAGCAAGGCTCTTTCAAGACCCTTCTCCTGTTATTGATAAATGAATAAATAAACTAACTACATCCAAAACTAACCACTATCTAAATGTTACACTCAAGATAATTTTAAGTTACTATCTTGCTAGATACATGGACCGATTAGTCAAAACATTTAAGCCAACTGGTTCATAATGAAGTTTATGAAGGTGTAATGAGACAAATGAATGTCTCCACAGACACCTGAACCCAGGGTTTCAAAGCATTACATTAGCCAGAGCATTAAACTCATTCCACCAGCTTGTCTATTGCCCAGAGTGTATTCTGGTGACATCACTGCCCCAGGTATACTGTGAACACATACCCAACTGTCCACATGATGGAAGAGGTCTAGTGTGACACTTGCGTACCCACTGTACTCCCCTTATTTAGTGAATCGGCGATACAATTGTGAAAACTCTGACAGGTCTGTGACTAGGCAGTGTGTTATGACACATTCCTCCTGTCACCAGTATTAAATACTTATGTGTCCTGACCATTCTAACCTGACAGAATAAGTTGCTTTGTTGCTATAGCGTAAAAACACCCTTGTTACTGGTTTGTGGTTTGTCCCTCCTCTGACCACTGCTGGTGTGTAACCACCGCTATAGCAAAGGGGCACCCCATAAACCTTGCAGTTTGCAGATGCACCGACCACACAGTCTAGCCACAACGATTTGTCCTTTGTTAAAGTCGCTCACGTCTTTATATACCCAACACATCAACTAAGAGAACCCACTGTTACTCACTTACTGTCACATGCATCCCAGAGATTAACATGTAATGCTGTAATAAAATAATCAAGTCTCATTTGTTAATCACGCTGTGCATTGTATTGGCTGATCGGTTTATCCTAATATAGAGTATTGTGCAAAAGTCTTAGGACACCATTAGATTAGACTCCATTGTTTTAGTCACGGTATAATGACCACATACAATATTATTTTCAGTCTATCTCAATGTACAACCAGAAAATACAGCAAATGTATGCAGTATTGAAAAAATGAAGAACAAAACAGCTTCCAAGGGCTGGTATTGAATCCCTTATACAGTATTTGAGCAAATTTATTGGAAGGGTAGCGTTCAAAAAAATCACTTTTTTAAAAAGTAACAGGGTGAAAAGGCTAAAACAAGCCAACACTCACAAAATATGAAGTGAGGATCAGCAGAAAAGAGTAGTATGGTGTGGCAATTCGTTTATTTATGTCGCTTACAGCATCAGGAGCTTTTTTTCGACAGTCAATAAACAGACGGGGTCATTTTATTGTAATCAATTAACCTGATGCATGCCTTTTTGGCTCTGAGAAGAATGATTTTGGGTCCAATCATTGACATTATTATTATAGATGATCATTATACCATTGTGAAACACCAAGTCTAATGGTGGCCTAAGACTACTGCACAGTTCTGCAAGCATAGGCATCTTGCCTCTCACTGACTTTGAAATATCAAACATTGTATCTACCTGCAAATTCCGGGCACCAGCTGCTTGGGCCAGACTGAAGGAATGACAAAGTACTGCTCTGCTTTGCTCTTAACATCCTGTCCTGCCAAGTATTCACCATCGCCATCAGGGTACATAGCGTAGGTTTGTTGGTTGGTTCTCACTATCTTTGTAGGCACGGAAACAGGCTGGCCGTACCCATTAAAAACCTCAGCCAGGTTGACGGACCCAACATGGCTGGTGGGGTGGCGCTCCTCAAGGCCACTTTGTGGGGAAGGGCTTCTGGATCGACTTGCAGCAACTAGATTTGGGTTTCTGTACATGCCGTAGGTGCGTTTGCCTTGTGGTGATGCAGATCGGGAATTAGGCCTTGATGAAGAGCAGCGCTCCTCTGCCAAGCTGGTACGAGGTGAGGTACCTGGGCTGGTATGTGGTGAGCCTGTTTGGATGGTTTGAAAGCGAGGGCACAGCTCTCCAGATACAGCTGTCCCACTGCCCGGAGACACACAGGGTGAGGCAAACGGTGAGTAGGACTCAGACTGCCACGATGTCGAGGAGTTGCTGCTGGCTGGGCTCAGGCATGGAAGATCGCGGTAGGTGAAACAATCCAGTCCAGGTACAGTGAGTGTAGGCCTGGGGCTGGCATTCACTAGATGGTCATGGAGAGAGTCGTGCCCGAGGCTGTGGTGCTCACGTGATGGTGTGATCTCTATTCTAGGACTCACGGCTTGAGCACCAGACCTGGCATGCTCTAGGTCATTTTTAGGTTCCAGGAACTCATAGACAGAAGGAGCTCCTGTGCTCGTGTCAGTGTAAGGGGAAGATTCCTCCAAGGGATAAGGGTGTGAGAGAACCTTGTGTGGATGGAGATCGGTCTCATCTACAAAGCAGAGAAGGGTAAGAGTAAAATTGTTAGCAAAGCAAGGAGACTATGGGATCTCTGAAGACTTTAAATAATGAGAAATGAACAAAAGATGAACAAAAATAAGCTTTGTCATTTTCACGCTAAAACTTGGTTAGGCTTCCTCTTGCCTTGCCAATCCCATCATTAAGGATACAACCAGTGTGTCTTGAGATTCTGTCTCCCACTATCTAGATCATGTCAATCCTTATGATCATTTCCTGTGCTCAATGTGCAGTTTCAAATAATACCACAAATTGGGATTGGGATTGGGTGAGTCTACAGGACATGGTGTGTTACATTAATCAACTTTCTTTGAGAAGTGTCATTTTGATAATTCAAGTGGTCATATATACAGTATACTCAGATCTAGAAAGAAAGCTGAATTTTATTCCAGTAATCGAATTACTCATAGAAAGTACACTAGTTACTTAGTTGTCTAACTAAGGTCGAAACAGCGAACACTTTGTGCAGTATATACTTAATAAAGTAAAGAATTTGATTATTTAATATCACGTTGTAAAGGCTATGCTACATGTTCCTTGCAGGTAAATTATTACCCGAGTTCTGTAAACCTGTAGGTTTGGCATTACCTGATTACCCATGTATACTTGTTGCTTAGATTAATGACAAAAAACTTTCTGCAGTCACCCGAATAATTAAGACACACTCCCTGTGACGATCTTCTTCTGACCCATCCTGTAAAAGCTTATCTAAGTCTTTAGCGTATGCATGGGAAGATTGGGTGAAGTAGCACCGCTGCCTCACAGCAAGATGGACCCGGGTCTTTCTGTGTGGAGTCTGTCCTTCCTGTGTCTGTGTGGGTTTACTCTGGGTACTCCGGTTTCCTCCCACAGTCCAAAGACAGGCGTGATTGGTTAATTGGTGTCTCTAAAAGTAGCCCTTAGTCTGTGACTGTGTGTGTGTGCCCTACGATGGATTGGAACCCCGTCTAGGGTTGTTCCTGCCCTTGTGCCCATAGTTGCTGGGTAGGTACCGGCTGGCCCATGACCCCGTATGGATTAAGCGGAAGATAATGAATGAATAAATAAGGTTAAAACTGTTGGTTAAATGTGTCAGGGACACTGAACACTGCAATAGATTTTCACCATGTATAGGGTATTCCTTGCCTTGTGCCCTAGGAACCAGCTCGCCCATAACCCTGTCCAGGATTAAACGGATAAGAACGTGAATGATAAGCATTCACTGAACAATGGATTGGCCAATCGAGGACGTTCCTGTTAATGCCTTTGTACCAGACATGCTAACCACTCATTTGGCAAGAAAATTTTGGACAGGCTAGCTGTAGCTAACTTCTCTTATTAGGCAGTTCACTACCAAAGACAAGGCAAGATTCGATGCCTTGTAATTTCAGATAACACTGGGTTAATTGATAACACTGCCACTGTGTAGGGTTCGTTTATTCAGCAGTAAGTGTTTGGGCTTTGGTCACTCTTTGTGTGTGTGATTTATGAACACTTGAAGCGGAATGCATACTAATGCAATATCACATATCACTGTGACCAAACCTCAGTCATGTACGTCCATGTATTCCACATTTAGATTTAGGTACAAGCTATCCCTATACAGAACATGAGAATGAGGAACCTGTGGCACAGTATTATGCAATTCCTGGTGGAGTCGCGTCAGATTTAATTTATATGTATATACACACAAATTAGGTTACAAATTTTTGTTGCATAAAATAAGTATTTGATCACCTTTCACCCATAAGAGGCATTTTAAGGCCCAGGAGTGGCCTAGACAGTGTGAAACCAATAGAAAATCTTTGGAGGGAACTGAAACTCAGCTTTGCCCAGCAGCAGCCCTAAAACCTGAAAGATCTGGAGAGGATCTATATGGAGGAGTGGGTCAGAATTCCCTCCTGCAATTTAAACTTGGTCAAGAACTACAGGAAACATACAGGATATATAACAGATGATTGGCAAATTCTCCTATTAGAAATAGACTGGTTTTATTGATTTTATTGAACGGATTGATTTATTGAACACTATTTTTATTTAAATGTGAGAAACAGAAAAATGTATGTACTAGTATAAGAAAGAAACATGTTATGGATCAGTTGTAAAGTTTGAGAAACACTTTATCTGTGGTGCTATTGCTGGAAATTACTAAGAAACCTGTTCTTGGTCAACATTTCTACTGAGATGACTGAGAAACAGAATATTAATTTATATGCAATAAATATTATACATATACCCT
The DNA here is from genome assembly GCA_034779995.1 of Parotocinclus haroldoi. NCBI lineage: Eukaryota > Metazoa > Chordata > Actinopteri > Siluriformes > Loricariidae > Parotocinclus > Parotocinclus haroldoi. Next base: position 48,520 of record JAUZST010058900.1, read on the forward strand.
GGCAGAATTTTTATTTGTATTTTATTCATGGTTAGTGGTTGGATTAAACCATTTATTACTGAACAATTGTTTGCCCTTTTGAAATCAAAATGACAACAGAAACTACCCAAATCACCCTGATCGAAAGTTTACATACCCTAGTGTTTCATACAATGTATTGCCGCCTTTAACATCAATGACAGCTTGAGGTCTTTTGATGTAGTTGTGGATGAGGCCTGTAATTTTCTCAGATGGTAAAGCTCTCCATTCTTCTCAATGCCTCCAGTTCCTGTAAATTCATGGGCTGCACGTTTGAGATCTCCCCAAACAGTCTTAATGATAGTGAGGTCAGGAGACTGAGATGACCGCTCCAGAACCTTGACTTTTTGTGCTGTAGCCAATGACAGGTCGACCTGGCCTTGTGTTTTGGATCACTGTCATGTTGGAACCTCCCAGCTTCCAAACTGATGAGTGCAAATTGTCCTCCAGTATTTTATGATAAAATGCTGCATTCATATATTGCCATCAATTTTGATCATGTTCCCTGTGCCTGTGTAGCTCAAACATCCCCAAATCATCACTGACCCACCTCCGTGTTTCACAGTAGGGATGGTGTACTTTTCATCGTAGGCCTTGTTGACTCCTCTTCAAATGTAGCGCTTATGGTTGTGTCCAAAAAGTTCAGTTTTGGTCTCATCACTCCAAATAATTTTGTTTCAAAAATGTTGATGTTTGTCTCTGTGCTGTCTGGCATATTATAAGCGGGCTGCTTTGTGGCACTTTCTTAGTAATGGCCGCCTTCAGGCGACTCGACCATGCAACCCATTTATTCTTCAAGTGCCTCCTTATTGTGCATCTTGAAACAGCCACTTCTTTTTAGAGTCCTCTACGTCAGCTGACATTATTTGTGGGTTTTCCTTTGCATCCAGAACAATTTCCTTGGCAGTTGTTGCTGACATTTTTGTTGGTCTACCTGATCTTTTTTTCGTTGGTTTCAACAAAATCCCTCCTTTTCCACTTCTTAATTAGGGTTTGCCCACTGCTAATTGGCATTCCTAATTCCTTGGATATCTTTTTATATCCGTTTCCGTCTTCTTTCACAGATACTATGATAATTATTTTTCTTTCCCCATGGTCGGTAATCCAACAACGTCAGTGGGAACACTGGATGAAACATAAACTCACTGACATTTTATACACACATTACATGTAAATAGATCACAGGTGAGGATGGTTACTTTTAGCAGCCATTTAAACCTGCGTGGCTCAATTTGTGTGTGTGTTATAATGCCAAAACTTTCAGGGTATGTAAACTTTTGATCAGGGTGATTTGCGTAATTTCTGTTGTCATTATGATTTAAAAAGGGCAAACAATTGTCTGCAAATAAATGGTTTCCCCATACCACCAACCATTAATCAAAGAACAGGTTTTTGTATTTTCATTCATATTCTCTTAGAAAAATTGTATAGGTTCTGTGCCAAAAAATGACAAATTCTGCCAGGGTATGTAAACAACTGTATATGTGTGTGTGTGTGCGTGCGTGCGTGTGTGTGTGTGTGTGTGTGTGTGTGTGTGTGTGTGTGTGTGTGTGTG
>JAUZST010058901.1:0-23523 GCA_034779995.1 Parotocinclus haroldoi
CATGTGTAGATTTGTATTGATTTGTATTTATTTTAGTGTTCATGTATCATGATTTGTTTTGTGTCTATGTGGCAGGGGGTTGCTGGGAACATAGGCGAGCCTGGACTGAAAGGTGATAAGGTGATCTGAATGCTCTTATTGGCCCTGTTATATTGCAGTATGCTTCCTCATTGGTTGGTCTGTGTTAAACATGTGCTTTCAGAGTTCCCCTATTGGTCAGCCAAGAATCAAATAACATACAGATCAATACAGATTTTTTAGCATTGGGTTCTGTCCAAACAAGTGTATGTGCTTAATCTCTATTGAGTGACTGGGGTAAAAGGCAGAGTAGGTGTAGGTATACCATTTATTAGCTAATCTAATCATTACGTCAATGGGAAGCTCTCACTAGTATAGTGAGAAAAACGTGTGTGTGTGTGTGTGTGTGTGTGTGTGTGTGTGTGTGTGTGTGTATGGGCATGTGGACCAAATGTCCCCCCAGTTATTGAAAAATCTGATGTTTTTGGCATGGTGGGTATATCTTGCTGGTCCCCACAGGTGGTAATGCTTTTTTAAAGCATTGAAAAAACAATAAGATTTGTGTTAAAGTTTAGGGTTGGGGTAGGAATAGCATCAATTAGCTACAGTAATCATTTTGTGTATTCACATTCAGATGGATGGATGGGTCAGCAGGTAGAAACAGTATACATACAGTATAATACAGTATATTAAGTTATATATATATAGACAGACAGGTTAATGACTGGATGATAGATGGCTAGAAGCTAGAGAAGAAAGTTTTTTGACCCAAGTCATCACCTGTGTTATTTTTTTTCCCCATTTTTACCTTCTCTTTTTACTCTCTTAGGGTGAAACTGGTCTTACTGGAGAGCAAGGGGAGATCGGGTTACAAGGAGACAAGGTCTGTATATTTATTTATTTTTTTTTACAAACATCAGCGCTTCTGAATAACTTTTAGAACAAATTTAGATTCTAATAAACACAAACAGGAAAGCTGCAGCGATATGAGTTCTCATTCTGTGGTGCCTTTTAGCTATTTTGAACGTCACATGCAGAAATGAGAGGAAGGTTAGGGCTGCATGAGGTGCCTAGGAAAAGCGTGGTCGACGTGTGGAAAAAATGTAATAGGCTAAAACGCCAATAAAATAATGTACTGTGTATTGGTGTGTAGTGAGTAACAGATTGTATTTATAAATGTACAATGGAACTGAAGTTTTTATTCAGTTTTCATCAGAGTATACAACCATGACATGAACTTGGTGATTTGATTTAAGTGTGACAGAATAAAAAGACTGAAATGTAGACCACATGATCAGATTTTTCCTTTTTTATTAGGTTTCACATAACTATTAAATCTCATTGTTCAGTTTGTAATGTTGAATCTTAAACCCTTTTCACACCCAAAACCCCCACCAAACCAAAACATTACTTGTATCGACAGTATTTTTGCCTAGTTTTTCATCACTAATACATCCCTCATACAATAACATGTAAGATACACATAAAGAAACATCACCTCACATGCATTGGCTTTATTAGAATTTACATTTCTAACCCTTTGCTTAATCCCTGTGTGTTAATTGTACTTGCTCTTTGCTCTTCTATAATTCACACATGATTGATTCATAAGTGGCTGCTTTACAATACTGTCAGCGAAGCTCCTTAATTTGAAAATCACTCCTATGAGCAGATATTTATTCTGTTACATGTCTTATATAGATTTTCATGTCTTTTTAATGTTTTAAGTCCAGTCTCAAATGGTCTTTGTGTTCGACCAGGTATGGCATTAATTAAAATTTACACCATGACATTGATTATGTCCTGGGGATTAAATTAGGTCTCAGTTCATGCTATTCTCTCTGAGATTTCAAATCTGTGCTGCATTCACACAAAGCCCTTTTCGTCAATTGCACAAAGTACTGGACTACAGTAGCTCCTAAGGTTGCATCTTGCATACAAACAAAAGAAATATCAGCAAGATCACATGATTTAATTTAATGTTCTGCAGCGAAATATGTTTATCAAAAAAATTGCTTTTGCTAAAAATGATCACACATTATGTAAATCAGTTTCATTTGAAACTTGTTTTACAGATATTGTCATACTGTTAATTGCTCATTGTTATTATTACATTACTAGTTTTATTTACGACTCTGTAGTGTTGCCAAAAACCTGTCTATACTATGTGTGTAAAGGTATGCTTTATATTTTGTGTGTGTGTGTGTGTGTGTGTGTGTGTGTTTTTTTTTTTTTAGGGTGCACAAGGTTTGCCAGGGTTGCCAGGTCCTCGTGGAAAACCAGGACTTCAGGTGAGAATGTAGCCTCCAACTTGCTTATAATTTAAATCTCCATTTGTGCAAATGCTATGTGTCAAACTACAAGCCCAATTCCAATTAATTTGGGATGTTGTGAAAAATAAATAGATAAAAACAGAATACGGTGATTTGCAAATCCTTTTCAACCCATATTCAATTGAATTCACTACAAAGACGAGATATTTAATGTTCAAACAGATAAACTTTATTGCTTTTGCAAATAATTCACTCATTTTGAATTTGATGCCTGCAACACCTTCCCAAAAGTTGGGACAGGGACATGTTTACCACTGTGTTACATCACCATTCCTTTTAACATCACTCAATAAGTGTTTGAGGACTGAGGACACTAATTGTTGAAGCTTTGTAGGTGAAATTCTTTCCCATTCTTGCTGGATGAACAACCTTACTTGCTCAACAGTCCGGGGTCTCCGTTGTCGTATTTTGGGCTTCATAATGCACCACGCATTTTCAGTGGGAGACAGGTCTGGACTGCAGGTAGGACAGTCCAGTACCCGCACTCTTTTACTCAAAGCCACACTGTTGTAACATGGGCAGAATGTGACTTGGTTGAAAAAGACGTTGCTTGGATGCTCCAAAACCTTGGACGCTCCACTTTGCGTCAGTCCATCTCAGATAAGCTCATTCCAAGAGAAGCTGGCGGTGTTTCTGGGTGTTGCTATTACATCTATAACAGAATGATGTCAGTTTTTAATGTGGTGCCCCCTGAGGGATCGAAGGTGACGGGAATTCAATCTTGTTTTTCGGCAATGCTGCTTACTTGCAGAGATTTCTCCAGATTCTCTGAATCTTTTGATGATATTATGGACTGTGTGATCTTGATTCTTGTTCTTAAACTTCTGGACTATTTGGCTCATGCAGTTGTTCACAAAGTGGTGAACCTCACCTTGCTTCTAAATGACTGAGCCTTTCGGGGACGCTCCCTTTATACCCAGTCATCACACTCACCTGTGGAACGTTCCAAACAGGTGTTTTTTGGGGATTCCTCAACTTTTCAAGTTTTTTGTTGCCCCTGTCTCAACTTTTTTGGAACTTTTTGCAGGCTTCAAATTCCAAATGTGTGGATATTTGCAAAAAAACAATAAAGTTTATCCATTAGAATATTAAATATGTTGTCTTTGTAGTGTACTGAATTAAATATGGGTTTGATAAGGATTTAAAAATCATTGTATTCTGTTTTTATTTATGTTCCACACAACATCCCAACTTCATTGGCACTGGGGTTGTATACGTCTTCGTTACAGTTTGTATTTTTACTGGATCATCTGTATATCTGACAAACACCCTTAGCTCTATAATGCATTGTTTTCTCACTAGCTGTGAATTCATGCATGTGCTAGCAGAAGAGACCTCAAGCAAGATAGTTTATGAAAGATTTAAACAATTGTGTAGTGAAATTAGCATGCACTTAGCAAGGTTATCTACACCAGAAGTTCCCAACTTTGTCCTACTTAATCCGCAAAATTTACTCAAATTGAATCAAATATTTACAATGTAGGGCTCGGTGGGGTAGCACCGCTGCCTCATGGCAAGAAGGTCCAGGGTTCAGTCCTAGGGTGGAGCGGCCGTTCAGTCCTTTCTGTGAAGTCTGCATGTCCTCCCCTTGTCTGCGGGGTTTACTCCGGGTACTCCGCTTTCCTCCCAAAGTCCAACGACATGGATGTTAGGTTAATTGGTGTCTCTAAAGTGGCCCTTAGTGTGTGATTGTGTGCATGACTGTGTTTGTTTGTGCCCTACGATGGATTAGCGCTCCATCTAGGGTTGTTCCTGTCCAGTGGGCACTGGCTGACCCACGATCCCATGTGGATTATGCGGAAGATAATGGATGGATCATTTTTACAACGTAATGAAATACAGCACAACAATACATTTAGCGTATAAAATCTTGCTTGATTTCATGATCATACAACAAAATAAACACACAAAAAAATCAGTAATTTCTTTGCTGATGCACCTAATGAGATGGTTGAACTGGTTTGCCATTTACCAAGTGTTGGATGTCCTGTTGAACCAGGGAAAGTTGCAAATGGGGGCCTGGCTCAGTATCAAGCATATTCGCGGTTTTCATTGAAACGTATTTGGCCTTGAGTGCCACCAACATGGAAAATCTAGTTTCCACAACTATATGTTGAGGGAACGGCATCGGAAAGCTTATTGCCTTCCAGAATATCTGGTATGTGATCTAACATGAAGCATCCAAGCATGTGTCAAGGACTTAAATAAAATAATAAAAATTAATAAAGCACTGTCGCAGGAAGCCAGCTGCCCTGCTCAGAAGCACTCAGACTTCTTGTTGATAATGGGATTTTCTATCCAGCTGACATGAACTTTTCATGCTGGGAAGTTGTTGGATTTTCACATTTTGCGGGTACTCCATAATCGTTTGTCCAACAGCAGCTGAAAGGGAGGCATTTCTCGTTTCACATTGAGTTACACTGATATTTATGCATCTGCTTGCTTTGTCATGTAACAGTACTATGCCGATCCAATCGACCACCTCAAGCTACATAGCCAAAAGTTTTCTTTTTGTTAATCATTTACAAAATATCTGTTATTTCTCAAATGACGTTTATTGAAATATCTATGTACATAATGGAAGGATTTTGACTGGGCAAAAAAGAACGAAACAGTCTTCCAGTAGTATCTTTGCAACCCACTGGAGGGGCCAAAACTATAGATTTACACAGTATAAATAGAAGTCAGTGCTTCAGTGGACACAAACTACTACTGCCTTAACATTCTGTGAAAACAGATTTACAGAAATTTCAATAAGTATTTATATATTGACAACATTTCCTGTAGTTTTAGCTGCAAGTCATTTAGGACATGCTTCAATTAGCTTTTGGATCCTGGAAGTTTTGTCCATTCTTCCTCCCCAAATTGTCAAACTGCATAGAGATTGTTGGTGAAAAGCAATTTCAAATCTTGCGACGGTTTCTCAAGGTGCTATGATTCTCATTGACCTGGTCACTGTAGTATATTGGGCTTCTTGCTTTTGAACCACCCCTGCATAGCTTAGGGTCATTGTCTTTTTGGAAGAGCTCTGCTCTAGCTTCAGGTCTAGTCTTCTGCTGATTAAAACATCAGCTCATCATAATGCTGCCGCCACTGATCGGATGGCGTTCTCAGGATGATGTGAGCAGTGATCTTGCACTTTGCAAAAAAAAAAAGTTAAAAAGCTACATTTTGGTCCAGGCCAGAGTAACTTTTACCAGAACTTTGCTGAATCTAAACAGGATTTCAAATGGCTTTCAAGAAAGGCTTTCTTCCTGCCTCCCTTCCAAAAGGCTGTGCTTTGTGAAGTGTCATGGGCACAGCTTTTCCCATCTCAGCTGCAGATTAAGAGCTGCAGCTCCTTGAAAGTAATACTTGGTCTCTTGGTTGCTTCTTTGATTATAGCCTTAGTAAATTGGTCACTGCCTTTTGATGTTGTCTAAGCAGAGGTTGTGCAATATGCTTTATATGTCTGGATTTAATGGTCCTTTGTGGAATGTTCTAAGTTTGGGACATTGTTTTATAATCGGGCTATAGCTCCTTGATCTTCATGATGTTTGTTGAAAACATGCAGTTTTTATACTGAGATCATATGACAATTAATTATGCACTGGTGAGTGTAATTTTGTTCAGTTAACTAAAATATTTCAATTGCTAAATGCAGCAGAAATACATGTAAATGTTTTTATGCAATCACAATTTTATTTAGTTTTTCCTTTTTTTGTTTTATACTTCACTAACTATATTGAGTTTCACCACATTTCAGTATTATTGCGTTATTCCTGACATGCAGTGTTGTGCAAAAGTCTTAGGCCACCATTAGATTTGTTGTTTTAGCAATGGTATATGACCACATAATAATCCTCTTTTTCACTGATCTTCATTCCCTGTTCCTTTTCCATGGTTTCTTGGCTGCTACCATTCCATAAAGGAGAACAGTCTCCTGATGTTTTTTTCTGAAAAATTCGGGGAAATAGTCTTGTTTAAGTTGGAAAAAGGTCATCACAGATTGGCAAAAGTGTGAGATCAGATTTGGCGCTCAAAAAGCCTAGATAGAAAAGATAGAAATTTAAAAATCTTCGACTGCAAAATGAAATCATGGAGTCTCAGTACATTGTACATTCGACATAAAATGAGATGCTCAATTTGTGCCCTTAAAAAATCACATCCTAATCTCAAGACAATTTTTGAATTCTAGCTTAACCAAAAATGAATGTTAAACATGAACAGTGTTAAATTTCTTCCGCTTTTCTGTGCTCTCTGTCAACAATGAATTCTAAACAACGCGCTTTTTCTTCTGTCTCTTTCAGGGTAAACCAGGAGAGACAGGCCCTGTTGGGATACCTGGCCCACCAGGACCTGAGGTAACACATTACACTAAAATTATAACAAAATAAAGAAAGTCTACAAACAGAATTAAAAAGTCTACAAAAACAGCACCACTCATTTAATTCTGTTATATGAATGTACCACGTAGCTGAAGGTGGCTTAGATAATGAATGTTTGGATAATGGGAACAATAGTTGAAATCAGTTATTTGCATCAGGATTAAAATACTTATACAAACAACGGTGAGTCAGAAGTTACAGGACACCCTGCTATTTCAGAAACAAAAGGGAAAATTATATATCCGAGTACCTTAGCAAAGTAATGATTCAGCGACTGGTATTTTAGGCTAATGTCTGGAGCATGGCAGCCATCTTGACAGCTGTGATATTGGATCAAGGGCAAGTTATTCCAATGGGAAGGTGTTCATGTCGCATGGAATTGACATTTCTAATGTCCAGGGAACGCAGCCGACCGTATCATAGCCACAGACTTCTGACAACTGACACCCAGAATGACCACCAATTTTACACAGCACTGTTGCATCCCTAATTAAATTCGGAGAAACTGGAACTGGTCAAGCCTTTGCGAAAAGTCCATGATGCAGCATGCAATGTTGACTCACTCTTTGTCCTGTGACTTTTGACTCACCCTGTTCATATATTATAGACTATAGTACTAAATATCTATTGTATATCTATTATATAGCACATAATGTTAGATAGCAGAAGTTAAATACCGGACTTATGTATTATAATAATAACTATAGTGGGAGACTACAGTTATTTATTACATATTTTAAAATGCGGTTGTGTTCAGGGTTTCCCTGGTGACATTGGACCTCCTGGAGAAAATGGCCCCGAAGGACCAAAGGTTTGTGCGTTAATAACATAGGACTGAATGTCTTATGTACATTTATCGTAGCTCCTCAGAACAAATTAAGTCTTATTGATTTCTAACGAAAATAAAGTTGATTCAACCCCAATCAGGACACAAATTTAAATATGACATGCATGTGCACTTTAAAGCATTTAAAATATATTTTTTAAATACACTTATAATTTACAGTGCACTAATGTTTGGCCACAAGTAGGAAATCAACATGTCATTTAACTGTGGTGACAAACTTGTGTGTAATACTGTATAGAAAATGGTACGAGGCTTTTTTTATGACTTGTTTTTTATGGTCATCAACAAGGCAACTCGTATTCTGATGGACAAATAATCTGAAAACGATTGTATTAAAAGAGGGGAAATCACAAGTATTATGTTTTGCTTTTGCAGTTATAAGTTTGTATACATTTTTCGGTCTCGATTTCCTTGCTCACAGGGTAAACTTGGAGAGAGGGGGTTGCCAGGACCTCGTGGTGTTGCAGGAAGAGAGGTGTGTGTTTCTGTACGACTGCTTTCTAGATGCTTTTTCGAGACATTGCCTTTGAGCAATGTGTAAATGTAGTGATTATTCATTTGGTACTCCATTACCAGGGGGATGAAGGCCCCATTGGACCACCTGGACCAACAGGTCTAGAGGTAAGCTCAAATGTTCAGATATTCCCAATATGGCAATACTGGTCTGCCTAGTTTGAGGTAGGCTTTTGTTGACTGTTGGTGTCTTACTAAATATCTCATAAATAACATTTTGAAAGTTGTGTCTGTGTGTGTGTGTGTGCGTTAGTAATAATAAACATTATTTAAAATGACCAACAAATGCAGAGCCTCACTGATACAGATCACACCTGTTTATTCTAAAAATAAGGCCACACTTACACAATCTTCTAATCTGTGTAATGCATTCATCTGGTGATTCAGCAGTGGTTTATCATATTTCAGCGATTATATATTTAGCACACATTCCAATACGCTTTTGTCTTATGACATAAAATGAGTGCAGTATTACAAAACACACATCATTTCTCTTCTGGACTTTTGGTATTAATTTAGGCTATATCAGTGGGGCATGACGATTGGCATGCAGGTCATTGCCCCAGTAAAATTCCAAATGATAGCCTGGTCCTGTCTAGTGTTGCTCCTGAATTGCAGCATTTGCTGGCTCATGTCCAGGACTTGGTTTAAGCAGGGACGAAAATGAATGAATGAAAATGAAAAAAGATGTTTTATTTTTTTTCTTTTCTCTTTCTATAGGGTATAATGGGCAAAAATGGTTTTCCTGGCAAGGTCGGCCCTGACGGAGTTAAGGTTAGACTTCAGGCGCACAAACACACGCAATGAGGTCTCAGATGCAATATTTAACTGTTTACTTTTTCAGGGGGAACAAGGAGCTACAGGAAAAGCTGGCCCAGTGGGCGAGAGAGTGAGTGTGTCATGTGTTTCTTTCTTCCTTTTTTGTTATCAGGGTATTACAGTTATTGTCACGTTTCAAAACATATGCTGTATCTGCTTTATGGATAAAATGATATACCGATGTTATTTTATGACTCAAAACAAGTAAGTTACAATAAATCGTTTCATTGTGATCTGATGTCACATCTTATCTGATGTCACAAAAATTGTATTGGTATGGTATTATGATAAGGAAACAGAAAGTCATTTATAAAAGCAGTCCTCTTAAATATATACAGTACTGCACAAAAGTGTTTGGCCAAAATTATATTTGTTGTTTTAGCAATGGTATAATGACCATGTAAAATTATACATGGCATTATATATTTATTAAAATATAAACAGAAGACGGCAGTGCAGTGGCTCAGTGGGTAGCACCACTGTCTCACGGCAAGAAGGTCCCGGGTTCAATTCCAGGGTGGGGCGGCCTGGGTCCTTTCTGTGTGGAGTCTGCATGTCCTCCCTCTGTCTGCGTGGGTTTACCCCGGGTACTCCAGTTTCCTCCCATGGGCCAAAGACATGGGTGTTAGGTTAATTGGTGTTTCTAAAGTGGCTCTTAGTGTGTAAATGTGTGCATGAATGTGTGTGTGTGTGCATGCGTGCGTGTGCGTGTGCGTGTCCAACAATGGATTGGTGCTCCACCTAGGGTTGTTCCTGCCCTTGCGCCCAGAGTTGCCGGGTGGTCACTGGCTGGCCTGCAACCCCATGTGGATTAAGCGGGACATAATGAATAAATGAGTAAACAGAAGATACAGGAAATAAACACATTATTACATACACATTATTACAAAACACAATTTTCAGAACAAAATGCTGTGTGGGTTTACTCCAGGTACTCTGGTTTCCTCCCACAGTCCAAAGACGTGGTTAGGTAAATTGGTGTCTCTAAATTTCGTTGACTTGTGTATGTATGACTTGTCCTGAGATGAACTAGTGTATCGATGTAACCTTGTGTGTGTGTCGCTGGATGGCCACTGATGCCGAGAAGTGACGTTAAAGAAGCCAAACAAACAAAGAAACAAACAGAACAAAATGGTCTGATCTGTCTGATGCTGTATTTGCTCAAGTGTAAGGGGAGATCACACTAAATAATTGCCACTGTTTGCCAGTTTTTTTAATACTTCATATTTAATCCTGATTGGATTCTGATAAAGAGGCTGATAAATAATTATATGTGATTGTTATACATTTGATGTTGTCATGGTATCCTAAAATTGACTTAGGATCAACTTAACTGTATTACGTTTGTATGTGTGCATGTGTGTTTTTAGGGTTTGATCGGATTTGTGGGTCCAGTGGGTGAACCAGGAATCGCAGGAGAAAAGGTGAGGCTCTGAATTGATTTATTCAGGCACAGTTGTTTTTACAGTGTGTAATATTTCATTGTAGTATTCATTAATCTAAAGCTAAAATGTCTGCTGGTAGAGATTCACTCGATTTACTGCATTCCACAGTATTTCAAGATCATTTATGCTTTGCTAAACAAATCTGAAACAGGGTAGCATTTTTCAGGTTAGCTTTTTTTTTACATACAAGAGACAAGAGGAATGATAGGAGTGTCAGGTGTAAATCTAGTGTCACTTCAAGTTCAGAAAGGACTGGCTGATTGATTTGCTGAAGTGGCTCTGTATGAAAGAAAATCTAGATAAAAGAGTTTAGCGATTATTAATTTGACTCGGTTTTGTGATTTTGTGTTTTGTATTTTAAATGCTATTTTAATTGCTCTATCAATGTATTCATTTGTTGGATTAGTCAAAAGAGCTCTTTCATTTAGGCCACTAGAAAGAAAGTCTTCCAAAATGACCATATTGTCTATATATAGCAATAACAAGATAAAAAATGTTATGCAGCTGGGGGCAAAATGTCTACCACTAGTAATAATATGCATTTTTAAGTTCGAATTTAAATGCAAAGTATTTCATTACAATTATGACATTTATGATGTACATTTGAGTGAACGTTTTGAAATTTTGATTAAAATAAAATAATGTATTGCTATGTTTGTTGGTTTGTTCCAATTTGGAGGAACTGCAAGTCAGTGCTGGTGCTCACGGTTCCAAAGACCTTCATTTAAAAACATACCTCTCCCTGTGTTTGTGTGGGTTTCCTCTGGTTACTCTGGTTGTGTGTCATGCTCCAAAGACATGCACGTTGTGTGTGTGTGTGTGTGTGTGTGTGTGTGTGTGTGTGTGTGTGTGTGTGTGTGTGTGTGTGTGTGTGTGTGTGTGTGGATTGGCAATATGTCTGCGTTTGATTCCTGGCTTTAGCCCTGTGCTAACTCGCAATCTTCACTTGGAATAAGTGGGTATAAAAATGAATAAATGAATGACTGTTCCCCGTTTCGCTGTGGAAGAAAGTCCATGACACTCAGCAGTCACTGATCTTCTTTGGTCTTCAAATATGTTTGCTTTGGGTCTTTATTATGAATTCTTCTCCACAAATATGCAAATGAACATTTTCATTATTAGTCTCAGATTTTCGGCTAGATAAGGTATGAACTCATTGATGAGGAGGAAAGGTAAAACAGTAAAGTAGTAGTAGTAGTCAAATTTGCTTTTGTTTTTACTAATGAAAGTGTGTTTTCTGTGGATCACAAGATCTCCTAATTTAGAACGGTCCATGCCATTTGACTGCTTTACCAGCAGATGGAGCCAGGAATATGCTAGGGCTTTTTGTTGGTCTTGCGGCATCTGCTCAGAAACGAGAGGAATTCAATTTAATTGTATTTCTGCAATGTTTTATTTTCTGGATACCTGATGAAATAAACTGTAATGAGTTAACTGCTCCAGTTGTTTTTTTAGTAATTCCATCTAAAGTATTTATAATATTCTACAGCATATTCAAAGCTTATGGTATGTGTTTTTGTACTTAGGGTGATCGAGGGACGATGGGCATGCCAGGACCTCCGGGAGAAAAAGGATCTATTGTAAGACAGCTGAACGCACAATGCACAAACATTGCAGACTCCAAAGCAAAAAAATGGGCAAAGAATATAACTTTATTGCCCTTAATATCTGTGCCACGTTTTGCTTGTTAGTGCTGGTTGCTGCACAGTTGAATATGAATTTAAATAGAGCCAGGAGTGAGAGGAAGAGGTAGAGCTATGCAATTTGCAGCCTTTTGAGTCCCAAAGTAAAGAAGAAGTGAGAAAATCTGGCCCAAAAACATAATATCATGCAGGAGTTAGAAGCCAGAATCTAACAAACGTGCTGTTCTCAAGGACAGGAAATCAGGACCTCTGAAAACAAGAAACCTGGAGAGAAATAATAACCACAATGCTACTGAAGGTTAATGTAGGGTTTGCTCCTAGAATATAAAAAGTAATGGCGAGATAAACATCTCAGAAACAAAGGGCAGAATGATGCTCTATCTGTGATTAAATATTTTTTTAATTGCATGTTGATGTGTCTTTAAATATCTGATGATAAAAAACAAACGAAAATTAGGTGCAAGGTTACATGGATTGCTTTGAACAGTGTCACTGTAAAAGCTTGGCCATTAAACAGTCTCTGGGAAGTTCTCCTTATTATTACGCTATTTGCCACCCGAAATACAGTGTGAACTGAAACATACTGAAATAAACAGGTTGCATCGACATGTTAATACATTAGTATGTAACGTTGAAATGTAAGGAATCCCATTTTTATTTATAATCTTTAATTCCCCATTTCATATAAAACAGGAAGTTTTTGTTTTGAATATAATCAAAAAGGTACCCGAGACATTATATATACTATATGTATAGTCACTACATTTCTGATATTCATTATAAGGCATACACCTATAATGACATTTCCCAACAGCTACTGTACGTGATTATAAACTAGTACGGCCTACAATCTTTTAAAATTAAATTACATGCTATATGTTCAAAATGATGTGTACATCTCTTTTACTTTTTTTAATGGGTCCTACTGAACATCATCTTTCAGTATGACACTAGCATCGGTTTCGTTTCCCATGCAGTCCATGCAGAAATGGTTTGCTTATTTGATCTTGTTTGAGTTCTGACCTTAACTCCATCAGGCCACCTTTGATAAACTGTAAAGTATTCAGTCTACAGCTTGTATGACATTGTAACTTTTCTGTGCCCTCAAAATAATTCAACACACAGCCATTAATGTCTAAACCCCGGGCAGCAAAAGTGTGTACACCCCTAAAGCGAACATTGCCAAATCGTGCCCAAACTGTGCATAAGTTGTGTGGCCACCATTATTTTCCAGCACTGCCTTAACTCTCTCTTGGGCATTCAATTTGAGAAAGCCCCAAAGATGCTCAATAGGGGTTAGATCTGAATAGATGCTTATCCTTTACCCTCAGTTTCTTTATCAAGGCAGTGGTGGTCTTGGAGGTGTGCTTGGGGTCGTTATCATGTTGGAATACTGCCCTGTGGTCCAGTTTCTGAAGGGAGGAAAACATGCTCTGCTTCAGTTTGTCACATGCTGACATTTATGGTTCTCTTAATTAACCGTTTGCCATGTTGAACTTCTAGTGACCAGACTAGTGAGAGCGATGACATTAAGTTTAACACAACTGCTTCTCATTCACACCCCGTACCTTCTAATACTAACAAGTAACATAATACCGGGGAGGGAGAAGGCTAATTGGGCACAGTTTGGCTATTTTCACTTAGGGGTTGCCAGTGGTTTAGGCATTAATGGCTGTTGGTTTGAGGTATTTTGAGGGCACAGGACATTTACACTGTTATACAAGCTGTAGTATTGTATCAAAGTGTCATATCTTCAGTATTGTCCCATGTACAGATATAATAAAATAGTTACAAAAATGTGAGGAGTGTACTCACTTTTGTTAGCTACTGTATTTGTGTGTTCACAAACAGGATAGCGTACATAAGGTGACTAAAGATTTTGATTTTAAGAATTATAATGCTTTATTTATGAAATGAACTCAGTGTAAGTGTGTGATTATTTCCCTAAGCACTTTTATATTTATATTCAGAAAGAATTGAAACATTTTGTTCATCACATTGTTCTCATCTGAGCCTTCACAATATTATGTAATGTACAATGTTTTTCTTTTAGGGACATCCTGGTACCCCAGGTGAAGTCGGACCTCCCGGACCTCCAGGTTCACTAGTAAGTCCTAACACAATCTTCTATAAAGTTAGAATTACATCCACGCCCAATTTATTGCATATTGCATAATCGTTCAGGCTATTTAGTGCATTAGGATGCGTGACATTATATACAGTACAGAGCACACATCAACCTTAACGCATGTGGCACGTAAAAACAAAGTATGAGGTTTATAACTTCTTAACTTTTCTTTAAAAAATAGTGTTGGTTGTATCTGCACTGGCATCGATTTATGTGCTTCATTAATTGTCTTCAATGTAAAATATAAATAAACCACCAGAAAAACCCTAACACTAGAGCTTATAAGCTTTGCGTGTGTGCGTGTGTGCGTGTGTGCACGCGTTTGTGTGTTTAATTAAACTTACTGCTTGGTTATTTAGGGCTCCCCTGGATCGCGAGGCCCAGCTGGCATTCGAGGACCAAAGGGAAGACGGGTAAGACTAATCCACAAGTTTTCTTGTCTTTGGATTGCAGAAAAAGGCCAGTTTCTCCTCCCACAGGGAACAAAATGTACAACCAACGTCTTGTTGCCCTCTAATGAACATATTTGTGTGTAGGTGCTTTTATTAAGACACTCCGGTGGTGCAATAGCCACTCAGGTGCTTGGGTTTGAAAAAATGTTCTAAAACTTATATAATATAGTCACTCTTACAGTCCCAGTTTATGAAACAAAGTAATTTTTTTTATAAAACCCATTAGATATTAGAACAACATTTTTATTTAACATGTTTATTTACACATTTTTCCTTGCAACATTCAAATAGTGGGAAAAGTCTACATTCTGAAATTGAACAAAACGTTTTAAAAAACAGAAAACAAAACTCCCTTACTTAATTCCTCATAGAGCAACATTTTGCAATAATTACATCAGTCTGTTTGGATGTGTATTTCAAAAAGTTAAATATTGGTCTTACTTAACCTCACTGTAGCACTTCAGATCTTTATTGTCTTCTTTTTAATCTACGATTCAGCTTAGTATAAAGCATGGGAGTTTATCACATACACTGAAGTGACTTCATGTTAACTTTTCTGATCAGGGTCCTCTTAGCCCAGACATCCAATTTGGAGGGATGGATTCATTTATGGAAGGTTTTGGTGGTTCCATACTGTACACTTTTTTTTATTTCCATTCCAAGTTTTGTATTCATTGTAAATTAATAATAAACGGTACTCTTAGGGATAATTAGAGCCTCTGAAATTATGTGTATTCATCTCACATCTCGCATTATACATTTTTTTAAAATTCTGAATAAAATAGATGTACGATGTATATGTTTAACAAAGGCTTGCAGATTGTATTTACCACAATGAAACTGGACACATACTGGACACATGAAGAAACTGCAACTCAGCACCTATACCAGTTTCTTGTATGCACTCAGCATGTGCTACAGGATATGTCCACAAAAAAAGATTACTGAAACTGTAGAAGGATAAATTTCACCACTGACAAACCCACTGACAACATCCACAGAAAAAAGGAAATGTGAATGAAACCACACAGACACACAACGTAACATTCAAATACAGTTGATACTGAAATAATTTAGTCTATTCTTTTTTTGGCTGTGCATAAAAAATGAGGTTGTGTAATTTTCATTGTGCACACACTCACTCAGCATTCTTATTCATATGGTAGTGGGTAATGTGTAACTGGTTTATAGACTGTGTGTCTCTCACACACACACACACACACACACACACAAATGTAATCTATTTTAGCACTATTCCTTACTGCTGTGACTTATTCGGGTAAAATGGTGTGTAAGGTTGCCCTCTGATGTCTGAATTTTATATTTGGGAGAGTTGTTGATTACACGTTAAGTTTCTTTTTTGTTTTCATGTGCTCCAGGGTCCACGGGGGCCAGACGGTCCGGTTGGCGAGCCTGGCACTGAGGGTAAGACGGTAAGTGCCCATTATCTGACAAAGATAATAAAGCAGGTCATACTGAAAATCTAAATATCTGTAAATGTTAATAACTTGTTATCTTCTTCTTGTTACCTCAGGGTCCAATTGGTCCTGCGGGAAAGGACGGATTCCCAGGAGAGCAGGTAAAAGCTGATCAGCAGTAAGATGTTGGGTGTCATATATTGGAACTTAGAAACTGTAACTTAATTATAGTGCTCACAAAAATTAGGGGATATTTCAAAATGAAATATCAATCATTTCTTGTGAGCAGTGTAGAAGTGTAATTCCAGAAGGCTGTTTGAAGTTGAAATTCAATTTCCCCATAAGTAGTAAGTCTTTATAGGATTAATCTGATCCTGACTCCACGTGATTCTTTTTTTGCACAAATATTTGCATGTAATTAATGCTGAAAAGCATGCAAAGGAATCATAATAATTGGTAAATACATGAAATAGGTGAAATATAAAGACATGAAACTGAGGGAAACTGGGACAGTGACGCCCAGACTGAGCGGGTGTCTGAAATTGTAGACTGATCTAATATACATATAATATAATAATATCATATAATGTACATAATATTCAATCATTGACTGAATTTGGGGGTGAAAACATTGGAACTGACCTTTTGGCATCTTAATTGTTTGAGTGAAGAGGCGTTCTAACTCCGAGGCTCCATTGTACATGATATACTAATATCTAAAGTCCTGCTTTACAAACTTTTACCATAACATATGGAATTGTTTAATATCATAATGCACTATCCAACCCACTAACCTGCTATAGTGAATGTATTCTAATTTTGATTAATATTCTTTAGTAATGTAACTTGGTTGAAGTAGACTGCATTGCAAACATTTTTTATCTTTTTTATATGGGAATTTTCATAAAAAAGTTTTAAATTACAATTGACTGTTGTCTGTATGTAATATTAATACTTTAATATTTTAAAATCTTTACAGGGAAAGATTGGCGAACCCGGAGAGACAGGGTCAAGAGGATTTCTGGTATGTTTCAGCCAGTTGACCACAGTAGACAATTAAAAACACAAGAACTAGAGTTCATGAAGATCATCCAGTTGCAAATAATTTATGAATTATATTCTCTGTTTTTTTTAATTATTTAACAGGGTATTCAGGGGCCTTCTGGAGCTCCAGGAGAAAAAGGAATTGCAGGAGAGCCAGTAAGTACATTCAAAGTTTGTCAAGCAGCGAACACTGGACATATCTTGATTTACGGAATATTTTACTGTCTGACGAAATGCGAGATTATAACTGAAATAGGAGATTATATCAAACTGAAGACAAAATTATTTGGTATATAACAGGATTTTTTGTAACTGGTAACAGCAAACAGTAAACATGAACTGATTTCATGGCTGAAGGCAGACTGGGATAGTCAGTATATTTCTTATTTTACTATTGCCATACAAACCAGATACATTGGTCAGACAGAAGTATTCTCTTCTTGCCATTTCACTGGGACTGCAAGTGACACTGACTTCCGAGTACCTCTGAGCCAAGCCTCAGGTTTACTGCACATATTGCACAACAAATGTATGGAACCCAGGGTTTTCACAGGTGTAAAAGCAATGTAAAAAAGTTGTTGTGATATTGACAAGACAGTTCTGCTGTATTAAATCTTCCTGTAGACAGTAATTTTTTTTGATAATCATACCCCCTATGCTATCGCCTGAAGAATATGTGCACTAACCTGCGTCCAAACAGCATAAACATAAATAATTGTTTCCAGACATGCCTAGCACAGCATTTGTATAACATGTACTTAAACTTACTTAAACATAGTCTTAAATCAGAATAATGGGTTATATATAAGTAATAGTAAAGTTTTATATTTATATTATATTGTATTTATATTTATTTTTTTGGGATCCGGAGTCCAAAGAAAAATCTTACAATACAATCTTACAATAGACAATAGGCCAGTCTAAGTTGACAAATGCTTGAAAGTAGAATTTAATTTTTGCACCATTATGCCATTCTTATTCACCAGTTTTGTTCTGGACTTCCTCAGGTGTGTGTGTGTGTGTGTGTGTGTGTGTGTGTGTGTGTGTGTGTGTGGTTTGCGCATGGGATTGTTTATGTAATATATATTTTACTTTTAGGGACAAACAGGATTAGCAGGACCAGTAGGGCCTCTTGGAAACATTGGACCACAGGTAAGTCATGACTACCAAACAAAAATATATGGACTAATTTATCTCTATTTCTTGGTACTTTCTACTGACATAATGGTTACTATAAGCCTGCTGGGTGTTAGAATTATATAATGAGTGAGGCACCTCAAAACAGTGGTTGGTAACCATGGTAAAATGACTCTTTAAGTTGACATTTGATTTTATGTCTTCTATTTCTTTAAACAGAAATTATCAAATAAATTTAATATAGCATCTTATCACTCTGAAGTACTCATAGACAAAAATACAATTAAAGGGACTGCCCCCACTATTGCTTAAACAACCATTAAGGGACTACAAACACAGCATGAATATATAAATAAATAAATATGTAAGTTAGAAAAATCACTAAAGTAAATTATAAAAGCAAAAAGTTACTAGAAGAAACTGTGGTTTTCAGTAATTACCTGCAGGGTTAAACTAATTATTTAAATGTAATATAGAATGAATGTACTACATTATGAATACAGTGATGAACCGTACTAATAAAATCAGCCAAACCTAACAAACAGTTACAGACAGTCCTCCTTATCCATTCTGGTTCTTATTGATTTTTGACATTTCAACTTCCAAAGTATTTTTAAAATAAAATGTAATTTAATAATTTAAACCTATTATAACAAGGCTATAACAAGCCTATGTTAACAAGGCTTAAGCAATGACCTAATGACCAAACATCTCTCACTTACCACTGGTCGAAAATATTTTTCTACTGCTCAAATGACAAATGTGGTCCAAAGGGCAAGTAATCATTTTTATATTAATTGGTTTGCTTATAATAAGTATAATCATCGAGTGTAAAAACATCCATGGTGGAGTGTATCAAAACAAGTCTATGTGATGGCGTACGCGATTGCATGACATACTGCTCCTGGGAGATGGGCGCCTGCTTACAGACACATTTTATCACTACTTGTGACCATTTATTTGAAGCATACAGTGTTTTAGTAGGAACTGATAAGTAGAATTGAAATTCAATTCCACAGTTCTTGGAATCTTCCTTTTGATGCCCTTAACAGAATTATAACTAACTGAAGTTTGTAGTAGTTATGTAGTGGGATGCACTGCTTACTCTAAGTGTACATACATAAAAGTGCTTGACAGTAATACAATTAGTGACTATTTCAACAACCATTTCTGTATTCTGTACCCTTGTAAACGTAGCACATTCCGATCTGTAACTACAACCGACTGCATTATTAGTTTAAATAATCCAAAAATATTGCTGATTACTGTATTTGTAGTGTTGTAAGTAGTCCAGTATTTTAGGTACCTACAACACCACTACCTAATGTGGCTAAAATGACCACTGGTGCTGATGCCCATGGTAAATAAACCAAATAAACAAACTTTACCAAAAAGCCCTTATTAAAGTGCTTCTGCTGAGATTGCTGTCTTTCATGTAGGTTCTCCCTGCTAACATTTGGTACTGTGATCAACATTTTGGCCTTTTTTACTTAGGATGGCAAGAATTCTAACTCTAGTCTTGCAAAAATTTGGTCTTGCAAAATAATTTTAAAAAATCTGATTAGCTGAGATGCTATAAAATGAATCCATCCTAGTGCTGGATAACCTCTGAAACTTCTGAAGTCAAAGTTGACTTTGACTTTGACTGTGGCTTTTCAGTCATTCTGGTACACAAACTATGATGAGCAGTGAACTCAAGATATTCCTGATAATTCATCCATTGTATTGTCTATGAACTAGTCTTATGTTTGTCTGCTTCACTGCTTAATAACATAAAGTTATAGTTAGTGAACTGCTCTGAAGAAGTGCTTCGGACATTCAGTTCAATCATTTGTTAAAGGCTTACGTGTTTTATCAAACTGTTTTATTGCTACCTTGAGGCCAAGTTTAGCAGCAATTTTATCACTTGTAAGTGTTTATCATTGGCTTTGTGTCTTTAGTAACACACCCTTCATATAATCACTGTAACTCATGACCTCGAGGGGCTTACTGCTATAATAAACTATATCCTTTAAAAATATATAGGCATTAACAAATCATATATACAAGTCCCTTTTAAATATAGCTCCTCCTCAGGACTGTTACTGGTATTATAATCATTTTCCTCCTTCCTTTGCTGTCTGTCCATCTGTCTCCCTTCTCCAGGGACCTCCTGGAAAACTGGGGATCTCAGGAGTCCCAGGTGAAATAGGAGAAAAGGTAAGGATGATCATTGTGTACCCATAAATGATATAATAAGATTATTTTTAGTGCACTTACAGTATAGTAATTAGTACTACTGAAGACAAAATAGGTTGTCATTTTAGGTGAAAACCTCAAGTTTAAAACATACTGCCATATATAGAATATTTTGTATGGAAATAAACATCAAAATACTCAATTTACACAACTAGCCGGTTGTGGTAAAAGAAAGAGCTAAGCCATAAGGCAAGGCTCTCTATTTACCAGTCGATCTACGTCCCTACCCTCACCTATGGTCATGAGCTTCGGGTAATGACCGAAAGAACGAGATCACTAATACAAGGTGGAGGGGCCTCTCTGCTAAGGTTACTGACCCCGCGACACGAATCCTGGACAAGCGGAAGATAATGAATGGATGGATACTCAATTTCCCTAAATTAGGATAGCAAGAGGACTGGACACTTTAAAATGTGTCCTAGGTCAAAGTGTCATTTAAGTACAGTATAATGACAAGGAAAACTCCCTTTTAAGATGATCGGCAAAAACATTATTTTTTTCAGATTTGAGTTTAAAGACCACTTCTACTAAGATGTTAGCCTGTGATTAGCCAGCAATGCATCCGGACTGTTGTTACTGTTAATAATGGGAACTTTGAATTTAGAGCGTAATTATAGCAGTTAGTGAAATGCAAGTGCAGTGTGTGTGTGTGTGTGTGTGTGTGTGTGTGTGTGTGTGTGTGTGTGTGTGTGTGTGTGTGTGTGTGTGTGTGTGTGTATTTGCTTACTCAGTTTTTCGTGTTGCATGATGCTCTAGGGTGCATTGGGAGCAGAAGGCAACGCTGGAGCACCAGGCCTTACTGGACCCAGGGTGTGTGTGCACTACTTTTTTGCATCCATAAGCTTTATATCGCAGATTTGACAGCAATCATTTTCAGATGAATCGTGTGTGTACGTTTGCTTTGTGTAGGGGGACCCAGGTTTGGAGGGTGAAGCTGGTCCTGCTGGTCCTGATGGTGCTAAGGTAAAAATGTGCCAGATAAACTCAGGCTCTAGTGTATGTACGTTAATGATAGTGACACCTGATGACTCACAAAATATCCTTCTTATGACCTAAATGTACTTCCTACATTTCCCCAATGCTTTGCATTGACCATGTACCTTAAGGTTGCTGTGACATTGACTTATCTCTTTGATTAATATTTTTTTTGATTGATTGATTTATTTTCACTGAACCTATTTTCCCCATGAAATCCATTTTTAAAAAGATCCTGCATTTTTTTTTCTGTTTAAATAGCCAACTTGGGCAGGCACATTTTAAGTGCAATATTTTCTTTCAAATGGTGGGAAGTACCCAGAATTAATTGTTGTTGGTTTCTTCACTTACACACTACAACCCATAAATCTGTTGGTCATTAAAATAATTTGGGGTTTCCCATGGAATATGTTAAAAATACAAAAAAATGCTATTCCAGATAAATATTTTTTTTCCATTTTACTCATTAGCCTGAAGCAAAGTATCAGAATGCTAATATAGTGGTACCTTGGTTCTCAAATAAAGAATAATGTCAAGTAAATGAAACCGTTTTAGACCAAAATCCACACTGTATAATACATTATATCCATTAATGGAGCTATATTGTACACTGTTTTCAGAAAAATCTATTGCTGATGTTAAATACATCATTAACTGTTTTAAGATAGTCTGTAGATTATTGCGGAGCCTGTACCCCATAAATACTTAAATCGTTAACGCAAAGCTTGTTGTATAATGAAGTGTTGTACAATCTAATGCAATTTAGTGAAAGTGAAAACTAAAAGCAAAACACTTACTCTGTTGAAGAACTCAGGGCACTAGCTGCTAATGTTAACTCCTCAACCTGTACGGCAAAAAGATTTAGTTGTGATATAATTGCAATTACCTATGTTATACAGGGTGAGAAAGGTGACATGGGGCAAGAAGGTGAGCCTGGAACCAGGGGTGAGACTGGTGAAAAGGGCAAAGAGGGGCCATCAGGTGACCCTGGACTTACTGGAGTTAGAGTGAGTATACACAGATACATACCAAAAAACATCTAAACGTACACATAAATTGTAGTCACATATACTTAAACTAAGTGTTATATGTTTTTTTAATCCTAGGGTCCAGAAGGGAAGCCAGGGAAAATGGGTGAAAGAGGAAAACTTGGTCTGAAGGTCAGAAAGCACCAAACTCTCAGAATGTAACTAATTTGGATGAGAAAATATCAGTCAGCTTAATATCCAGTGAACTGATTTTCAGGACAGGGTTTGATGTACAGTATATGTTATTTACATTACAAGACAGGTTTTCAAATGTTATTATATCGATACTAAACTGTTTTGGTGTAGCAATTTATTATTTGGTGTTATTATCTGGTTTTAAATGCTCTTAAATAAGCACTCGTCTGCAGCACTGTTTTTCTGGATTAATACATAAAGTAAAGCATTGTGTATCCAGTATCCATCCAATATCACAATGTGCATCATGGAGATGTCACATGCATTCTGTTTATTATTCCATCTTGTTGCATATTGTTAACACCAGAGGCCAATTATATCTCATACTCTCACATGCAGAACTTCTCTACTGCAGTTGAACAGTCGTTAAGATAAATATGCATTCGAGATTGGGAATGTTTAAAGGCTCAGTGACCTTGTATTTAACTTTTGTTTGATTTTTATTAAAGTAGCCCTTAAGTTTGGTCATTCAATAGCACATTTTTGCTGCAACATTATTTAAAACTCCTCATTTATTTAGAAGAAATGTGTTGTGTTTAAATTTTTAAACAAGAAAAGTATTTTTTTTTTTTCAATTATTTTTTCAATTGTATTTTATTATTCTTTTTCAGAAATAAAAAAAATGAATGTTTTTACCAGTTATGGTGAAGCTACAGTAGGACATTTTGTTTACAAATTTAAATCTTCGAGTAATTTCTAGTTTCTACTAGTAAGTTCTAGTAATTTATTTTAATTGGAGGGAACTGGTTTTTTTAGTTGTTATCTAAAAATGTATTTAATTAAATGTGCATTATTTTGCATTGTTTATACTTCAATACTAACTTAATACCTTGAATCAAAGCTTATTGGGAGCAGATAATATTGTTTCTACTCTAGCAATTTCACAAGGATTTAAAGTCAAGAGTTATTAAAACTATTATGCT
>JAUZST010058912.1:2500-23521 GCA_034779995.1 Parotocinclus haroldoi
TTTTTTTTCTCAGAACAAGTTTGAAATGTCTAAATTATTGAAACTATGAAACAATAAATAAATGCTAAACCGTATGTAGTTCTTTATACTACAAACTACTTTCCATATCAAGTATACCTCTAACAATGCAGATTTTAAAAGGCAAAATATGCTAATCTGTAATATTTAGTGATTTTATGCAAAACCTGTCAAAACAAGAGTAATATAGGTAAAGTGTCTAAAGAGCATGTATAGAACCATGACCCATAATGCACCATTCTAGCCTCTAGTAAGCAATTACATAGCTAATACATAGCTAATATAAAAGGGGAATATATTTTTCTGAACCACCATTATAACAGATTTTTCCTTATCCAAAATACTAATACCAAGTACTTTGTAACAAAAACAAATTGCATTTGTACAACAATTATAAACCCCGTCTTCAGGAATTACCTTACATACAACTAAAAAGAGATATATTAATCAGTAGCACCACCCACTTGGCCTAAAACACAAAAGTGTGATCTACACTGGATTTGCCGGGACTGACTCGGTACAGTATATTCAAGGTGATGATCACAATTTATCATTCGATTTAAACAATTCCTTCTAAACCAGCCAAGTTTCATTCGTAACTATTTAAAATCAAGCGTTACATCAATACATTAGCACGTTCATGTAACTGGTCATTTTCGGTCTTTCCAGATTGAGGATTTTAGCAGGCCCTTGGTGGTAGTTTTCTCCTCTTGCTTGTTAGCCTCGGATTGCTCAGAAGTAGGTTTTTCATGTTTCGGTTCCTTAGGCACTTTTGCAATTTTTCCTGTAGCTTCTTTGCTTTTAGAGGTTTCTTCTTTTTTTGCTTTTATCTTTTCCTTTCCCTGACTTTCTTTCTCTGGATTGTCTTTAGCTAGTTTATCTTTTTCTCCCCTCTCTTTTGCTGATTTCTCTTTGGTTAGCCTTTCCTTTTCTGCTTTCTCCTTTTCTGCTTTCTCCTTTTCTGCTTTCTCCTTTTCTGCTTTCTCCTTTTCTGCTTTCTCTTTGTCTAGCCTTTCCTTTTCTGCTTTCTCTTTGGCTAGCCTTTCCTTTTCTGCTTTTTCTTTTGCTAGCCTTTCCTTTTCTGCTTTCTCTTTGGCTAGCCTTTCCTTTTCTGCTTTCTCTTTGTCTAACCTTTCCTTTTCTGCTTTCTCTTTTTCTGCTTTCTCTTTTTCTAGCCTTTCCTTTTCTGCTTTCTCTTTGGCTAGCCTTTCCTTTTCTGCTTTCTCTTTTTCTGCTTTCTCTTTTGCTAGCCTTTCCCGTTCTGCTTTCTCTTTTTCTGCTTTCTCTTTGGCTAGTCTTTCCTTTTCTGCTCTCTCTTTTTCTGCGTTCTCTTTGGCTAGTCTTTCCTTTTCTGCTCTCTCTTTTTCTGCGTTCTCTTTGGCTAGTCTTTCCTTTTCTGCTTTCTCTTTGGCTAGTCTTTCCTTTTCCGCTTTCTCTTTTGCTAGCCTTTCCTTTTCTGCTTTCTCTTTTTCTGCTTTCTCTTTTGCTAGCCTTTCCTTTTCCGCTTTTTCCTTTTCTGCTTTTTCTTTGGCTAGCCTTTCCTTTTCTGCTTTCTCTTTGGCTAGACGTTCTTGTTCTGCCCTCTCTTTTTCTGCTTTCTCTTTGGCTAGACGTTCTTGTTCTGCCCTCTCTTTTTCAGCCTTTTCTTTTGCCAGTCTTTCTTTTTCCGCTTGTTCTTTGGACAATCTCAATTTTTCTTTTTCAGCTTTTTCTTTCGCTAGCCTTTCCTCTTTTGCTCTCTCCTTCTCTGCTTGTAACTTATCTAACTTCTCTTTTTCAATTTTTTCCTTCTCTGCATTCTCTTTTGCTAGTTTTTCTGCTTGCTCTCGATCAGCTATTTCTCTAGAGAGCCTTGCAATTTCTTGCTTAGCTCTCTCTCTCTCCGCCCTTTCTTTCTCATCACGTAACTTTGCATCAGCCTCTTCTTTGGATTTTTTGGCAGCAAGTATGGATTGCCTCTCTTCTTCTTCTTGAGCCAGAATGGAACGGACCTCAGCCAGTGCTAGCTTAGCTATCTTTTTCGCCTCAATCTTCTCATGGATCATCCGGAGCTGTTCTTTCAGAGCTGTCTTTAGTTTGAGCCCAATTTCTCTAGGAGAATGCTCTAGATGTGGGAAAGGAAAAGTGTTTCATTTGTTCTGAAAAAACATTCACTCATGCTGCTCTGAAGCATCTTTGACACTACAAGCACATACCAGGCTCTCTGTTGCTTCCAACACTTTTAACAGATGCATGCAACACGTGTAAAAATTCTTAATACAGACAACCCAGGATCCACAGATTTATAATAAAGGTTAGACCACACACTTTTAGGTACATTGCATTCAATTCCTACTGACAATTACCCCTGCTGTAACAGCTTTGTTCAAACCAGATTAAAAAAAATACTAATTACTGTAAAAGCAATATTTTATATATATTAATTTCAGAACCAGCCACTGGCTCAGTCAAGATAAGACTGGCTGGTGTCTGGGGCTGTAAATAAGTAAACCAAATTTTTAATTTTTAATTTTAAAAGTTTGTATAAAGGTTTTCATGCTATCAATAGTTTGTACCTTTAATACACTTTCCAGTTGCTGGGATCAGTCAATAAAAAAAAAAAAAAAAAAAAAGGTTTGATCAACCTGTTACAAATTGAGCGATCCTAAATGCCACTAACAACGGCAAACAGGCAGTGTGGCTAGCGAGAGAATTAAAAGCAAAAACCGTTCAGAATGTCAGATTCATTAATTAAAATTAGCTCCATAACAGATACAGGAATCAGGGCTCACGGCTGGTGTAATAGTTGCAAGTGTGCAAACAAAAGGGAGACGCTGACAAATACACAGTGGGCAGCAAAAACAAAAGCGTGGTTGCTAATAGTAACTACAAAAAATAAGGGACCCCTTATGGGGGTCTCTAGTATCACCTTTTCCTGACTACGTAACGCAGAAGTTTTACCAATACTGGACCTCGCGCTGGGCTGGAACAGAGTATTAATGGAAAGGGATGAGAGAAACTGCTCACAAAGGGTTTTAAATACCGGAGCAGGCAGGTGCATCCCGACAGCGAAAATGAACGCCAACGTTGATCAGTGCAGGCGTGCTAGGGCTTGATGTACCCATGGGGCACGTTATGCATGCCATTGCCTCTGGTGTCAGACCACGGAATTGTGTGCACCGTAATAAGTTCTTATAGCTGTTGAGTCTGCGAGGTATACATTTCAACCCACCATCAGTGTCTTTAGTCTAGTACCGTATTACTTTATTACCACCAAATTGTGATTAAGATGTATTTTGTGTTAACGCATCAAGTCGTCCCAGTTTGGCTCAAATACTCTTGCACACTGAACCTAATGCTGATTTTTCAAACAGGAATGATTTTCCAAATTAGGTTAGCCCTGTGATTTTGAGAGTATCTGTTCCAACTCTAATCCATAAAATTAAACGGAAGAGTAGTGTTAAGGTGTGATTCGGGTACAAGCAGATGCTGTAGGAACGTAGATCAACATAGCTGGTTATCTTTGTGTTAGTGCAACCTGAAGTCCAAAGATTCCAACATAAAATTACACACTTCCAGCCTTACAACACACAAATAAGCCAAGCTCCGATCAAAAATGCACACTTCCAGTCCTACAACAAACATAAAAGATCTAATCAGCAAATCTCCATCAGTGCAAGCCATGCTGTGTACCTTCAGTTTTCTTAATGGGCTCTTCTTTAGGCTTCTCAGCTGTAGTGAAAGTTGGGCATATAATAAGTAACTGCATTTACTCGCATACAATTATACGTGCTGTTTAAAATGTGTTTTATCTGATGCATTTTGACAAGACACAGATTAAGCAGTAAATGCAGGATAATGACAAGGGCTATTCCGATTATTCTTTGTTAAAACTTACAGCAGCAGCTTTAACCTTTTCACCATTGCCACCAAGAAAAGCATAAAAAAAATTGACAAGTGCTCAGTACTTTTTGTGCCCTTATATGTATTTTGTGCCCTTAGATGCATTTTTTTGTCTGTACACGTACATGCATGACAACCAACTAACTGGGTTTGCTGAATCATCCTCTGGAATGTTTCCTATCACCCTGAAACGGGACCAAAGATTGTGCCATTTTTAATAACCACACGAGCATTAGTGAGGTCAGTATACTATGAAACTTGACTTAGAGACTGCATACAAATAGGTCCACATTCCACAAGGTATTATAATTGCTGTTTATTGGTATTTATGCAATTAACTCTGGTGTCTTTATTGTGCTGAGAAAAGACTAAAGTGGAGAGCAAGCATTTCTGTGCGCGTGCTCCTCCTGCTGGACGGAAGTAGCCATCACATGTGCATTTACCAATTGCTCAAGCACGCGGGTTCATTTTTGCTGATTGTTTCTGAGACTATTTAAAATCTGTTCAAGAACACCTGGAAACTGAATGTTAACAGACTGTGTGTCACCTGTTATTATTCTGTTTTCAGAGAGTGTTTGTTTATTGTTTTCAATCGGAGTTCTTTCGCATTCGTATATGACTTTTCGTATTTGTACGGGTCGAGGTTTCTGGACTGTATGGCTAATATTTCTGTTTTTATGTGAGGTGACATTTCCCGTCTGTACGGCTAACATTCCATTTTCATGTGGGTTTTAATTACTGGACTGTTTGCATTCTGTTTTCATTCGGTATGCCTGTTCGCCAGCCAGCTATGCACCATGTCTCACGATGGACTGCAGCATGCCCTGCCATGGCTTTCACTCTCAAGGTACAGCCTGTCAGCTATCTGGTTGCATATCCAGCTGTGTTCAAGTTCTACTCGCTAAACCCAGATGTAAAGAGTCTCGTTCAGATGGACACTGCGACTAGGCTTATTCCTGTCACCTACAACTGCAAGGTTGTACCTGGCTGGACAGGTATTTTCTACAGTGCTCGGCAGAGCGCCTCCTTGACTGGACTCAATGTCCCGCTCACATCCACACAGAGGCATACCTTTAGGTTCTGGTTTGTTTTTTCAGTCTTTCCAAATTATGAAATAAATATTGCTTTATTCTTATATCATTGTCCTGTCCTGTTAGTGAGTCAGACTGTTAAAAAGACTGTGAAAGCTTAAAGAGCGTCCCCACCCTATAACACAGTCCTCACACAAATGAGCGGATATTTCATTTTGGGATATTTCATTTTGAAATATGGCCTAATTTTTGTGAGCAGTATAGTTGAGGTCAATTTCTGCTAGCCACTGATTACTCAGATGCACATGCACTGAAAAGAACAACGGGTATCCACCAACAAAGCTAAAGATTTGACTAACTATACTAAATAGTCATCCACATGCTGCCTTTAGCACATGCAATACAGTTCTTCTTTCCTGAAGGTGCCTAAAGTCAATAGGCAGACATGAGATGAGAAAACGCAGGAAGACAACGCTTTCATAACAACCGCAAACAAAAAGATCACTTTGAATACCTTTGTCTTTATCTTTCTTCTTAGAGGTCACATGATGAGACACTGATTTGTAAAAAAAAATGTTATTAGTTAGTAATCAGAAACTGAACACGTAAAATGGTGGCTCTGTTTTAGTCAACAATGGTCAGTAATGTTATGCAAGTTCATAGTTTTGTTTTTTGTTAAACTTATAAAATGCAATACCTTTTTTAGCTTCCTTTTTCTTTGTGGGCATCGGAGGAGTCTCTGATTTGTAAAAATATTTTTTTTAGATATTTGTTACGTGAACACAAACGTACAAAAACACACATACGCACACCTTCCACCTGGTCCAAGATACTGTGATCTAAAATATTTAGCTTTTACTTAGCTAAAGAGACTTGACTCTTATGGACAATCAAACATTCATTCAATAAAATAAGCTAGTAACAGTTTTAGAACACCCGCATTTCCCCATTTCTATTATCACTGTATTACACAATTTGATGTCTTAGTGATCATAGAATCATTTTCTTTAGCAAACTTGAAACATTTTACTCTAACAATGTTGCAGAAGTTCCCACAAATGTGTCACACGTGTAGGCTGCCATGCTTCTTTCCACTTCATCCTAAATCATCTCAGTGGGGTTTAGGTTTTTAAACTGTGACATTTATGCCATTATTTTGGCCCTGCAGAGTTTGTGCCCATAGCCTATTGTATCATCGTCTTGCTGTATGATGAAACCCTGACCAACTAGGGATAGTCAAAGGGATACTGCGTCTGTGCCGGACTTAATTGTTCAGAGTGCCTGTGCCTCATGATTACCATAGCAATATACATGGAGAGTCAAAAGTCACAGGAGACCATTTTCTGTCAGAAACAGAAGGGGGAATTACATATCTGAATACCCCAGTGAGTAATTGGGTCTGGGGCCTAATCTGTAGGTTACGACCGGAACATGAAGTTTTTCCCCCCAATGGGAAGGCAGTCATGAAGCATATCAAAAAAGACCAGAAATGCCTCAGAAATTGACTACCGTAACGGGTTTTCAATATGTCTTTTGGTGGTTCAGAATTTATCAACGCAAAGTTCAAAACATTTGTTGTTTTTCTACAGTTAACCGAAGATGACAAAAGAAGTTAGAACTGACAAAAGAAGAGAGGACTGCGGTGATTCTGATGTTTGGGAAACGCATTTGCTGTATCATATAAGCAGACTTTAACAACCGACGCCCAAAAAAAGATCACCTATTTCACCCAGCACTGTTGCATCCCTCATAGCCAAACTGAGACTGTGGACGACAAGCCACATAGTGGGATCAGCGGGATCCCACATACACACAGGGCATTCTGTTTGTTGACCAGGCCAATTTTTGTGTCAGTGGTGAGGTCAACCACCAGAATGTGAGGTACTGGAGTGAGGAAAACCCTCACTGGCAGACACCAAAGTTGTAGGTGATGTGAAGGTTATCATTCAGCTTGGAATATAAGACACTTGTGTGAATGGACCTATTTTTATTGACCAGACCTTTACTTTTTTTGCGCTCTAGTAAAAAATAGGAAAAAAATGAGTGTTCTAAACCTTTTGACCAGTAGCATATGCTAAACATTACATGTGCTCACACACTCACCCCTAGCCAAACAGCTGACATTATTATAATAGATAGAACACATTCATTTACAAGTTATAACTCATACACACTAATAATTCACCTTATCTCAAGCAGCTCGATTATACATCCTACAACAGTTAATTGCTATAGACAAAACCACACATGCAGCATGAACATTTGTGAACCTGTTAGAATTTTCGATAGTTCTGAATAAATATGACCTGAAACATCATCATCAGATTGTCTAATTCAGTATGAGAGCAATACCATCAGTGGTAAAACGTGAATCTCTAGTGAACTCCATTCCCAAGAGAGTTATAACAGTGCTGGGAAATCATGGTGGGCACACAAAATATTGACAATTTGGGAACAATTTGTCCATTTTCGCTCAGGCGTGTTCTCACTTTTGTTGCCAGCAGATTAGCAATGTCTGAGTGTTGAGTTATTTTAAGGGCACAGCAAATTACACACTGCTATACAAGCTGTAGACTGATTACTTTACATTGTATCAAAGTGTCATATCTACAGTGTTGTCCCATGAAAAGATATAAAAACAAAGCTACAAAAATGTACTCACTCACTAATAAGGGGTATGCTCACTTTTGTGATACTGTATCTGTGAGTACAAACGTGTGTGAACCTCTGCTTTCAGTATCTAGTGCTGCACATCACCTTGAGGTATTTTAGCCTAATTCTTCTATAAAGAACAGCTTCAACTCAAAGATGTTTTCTTACATGAACTACTCACATCATGTCCCTTTTACAGTATTTATAATGGATTGAGGACATTCCTCCTTAAATATGTTTAACTTGTATCCTTAGGGTATCTGCATGAGCCACAAAATTCAGTTCACAGACATGTCTGTGCATCTCGTTGCCTTGTACTTGTACTAAGAAAGACAATAAAGTTGAATCTATCCATCTACGTCCTGAAATCTTCCAGTATAATGTACTGACATCATTCATAATTAATTGTTCCATCAATGATGACAAGCCTTGTTGGTCCAGGTGGAGTAAAATAAGCCCAAACTATGATTTTACCATGACCAGGTTTCACAGTCAGGATTAAGGTTCATGGCGAAACACTTAACTCTATATTCACCTTAAACTTAAGTGCTAATCCTAAAGATTTGCATTCATTTGTCACTTGGATATGTCATTTTGCTCAAGAAATAAATGACCAAGAATAATATTCTTATTCTCAAATTTGTAACTTTGAGTGCACTGTGATTGGTTGTTACCTCTGTCACTCAGTCACACATTCACAAATATTCTCTTAATTAGAGAGATACTGTATAGTCTATTATGCGCACATGTTTATTCGCTTCAATTTATTGACAGTTTACCATTTTAATAGTCATTTTTTAGCTTACTTGATCTTTTGGATAGCGTATAAACTGGAGCAAATGTGACTCTGCTCTTTTCGGGTATGATGCTGCCACGTTTCACTGGTGGGATTGGTTAATACGTAGTTTTCATTTTACATGTTACAGCACAGCTGAGTTGGGCAGGAGTTGGCAATGTTATTCGCTTTAAGTAAAGTCATCTTTTCTCCATTTTCTCCTCTACAGAAGATAATTTGACAGCCTCCCAAAAGTCCTCCTCCCTACACCCAACACTTCTTCCCCATGCTTGCTTTATGAATAGATGTTTTATGAATAACTAAATATGAATAACTACCCCTAGCTTTAGGGTTGCCCCTAATCCTGACCCTTTCTTAGAATTCCGTCACTAGGAGCTACTCTTAGCACGAAGACTCTTTAGGAATACAGCCCCTGATGTTTTTGGTCAAATTTATGCAGAAACAGAAGAGTTCTAAAACTCAGAGTTTTACAAACCCACAAGCACCACTGCAAATGGTTAAATGCCTGTAAGAAGTTACAGTAGTGAGAGCTGTTTTACATGCATGTGCTTTACGCAGTAAAGTAGTGCCCTCTACAGGAGAACAAGCAAGTCAGCACATTTTGTTAGAAAGTGAACACATCCTGCTTGTATATTCAAACTTCACAAATTTCTACTAAAACACACAGGGCATTAAATATCATAACCTGCTACCTGGACCATTAACCAGCTATACTGCCATCTGATAGAAGACAACAGATCTCACACATTGTGTGTTTCCTTCGGTAAGCCTTACAGTTTCCTTCTATATCAGATTAAACTGGTTTCTTTTCATTCAGTGGTTAAACAACTGGTAAAAATCCATGCAATGTCATCAGAGATAAACTGACTAACATAGCACTGGTGCATTCAGAATACAAACCATTGTGGCATACTGGTTACTGAACTGTAATCAACAAACAACAGCTTATAATAATGAAACGCACTCGCCGTTCCGTGGCAAATTACTTTCATTCTTTTATAGACTATGAACACATTGTGCATTCCTCACAGGACAAGTTAATTCACCCAGACAGCTGGTTCTGTCCTGCATTCACACCAGAGCCAAAGTTACAGGGATAACACCCTCTAACTTTATAACATACCAGTAACCATCTCCTTCTCCTTCTCCTTGTCTTCCTCCTCCTCCTCCTCCTCCAAAACACTCCCTGAATCTTCTTCACCCTCACATGTTATCAGCACATCACAGAGACATGCCAGGATGATTTCTATTAAATCAGAATTCTCATCTGCTAAAATAGCAGTACTCACTTTGTGCATAGAGGCATAGCTCTTGCAAAAGTCAGACAAGCCTATGCAGCAAGAGAAAACATGGTGGAATAAGAAAGATGGCAATCAAGTTAGGAAGAGAATACAAATATAATAACTTTACTGAGATTTACTTTAAGAACGCTCTTTAGTGTGCAGCTTTTGTCTTTAAATGTATTTTTAGTATGTTCAACCTTAAATAATTGTACCCATCTAATGTATGAGACATATGGAAAAAAAACTATGCATGAAAATGTAAATTTGATAGAAAGCAGAGATAGGATTACTCACAAGATCAGATCAATCTCCCTTTAGTACCCTAAATGCCACTGACAATCTACAACAGTGGTTTTAAATCCAGTCCTCCAGTCCACATATCAGTCTTACAAATATGCTTTCCTTACAAGAAAAACCTTGAACCTTTTTTCAGAACCATACATCATCCAGCTAATAATAGTTAATGGGTATAGTTTCATCTCCTTCAAGTGAATGTAGTAACAGGTTAAGAACTAGGAACTAATGAACTCAGTCAGTCATGCAGGGCGCAAACACACACAAAGACAGAGAGAGAGAGACAGCGATAGATATGATCGAGATTAAATATCACACCCAGACTCACCTAGCAAAACCTTGGCATCTTCCATATCAAAGTCGCCATCGCTATCTGCATCATACACTTTTCCAAGTGTACCTGCAATGGATGAATGTGTCTTATCATTACGTTCATACCAGAAGCTAAGACGAACAACAACGTGCTAGTCAATCTATTTCTATAATCTCTAACTGCATATGGGTTTATCGATTAGTTGTGCACAGAATTCCAATTTGTGATTAATAAGTACTATTAGTATGCACTGGACAGTTAATACGTAATGTGTTACTGTTTTACAATCATCTCATTCTAACATATTATTTTATGTCGTTTATCATGTTCTCATGTAACACTCAATCATTCGTCAGGGTGATTGTTCACTGTGCTTTTAAGTAAAGTTGAACATTGGACTAAAGAAACAACTTCTCATCCCCATTCTATATGCGTACGATTATGATGACAATAAAAATCGTTCTGCTCCTTCTAGTTTGGCAGGTTTTCTAATAAAGTAGCCATTAAGTACCAAACAAATGTCAGTTCCTTATATAACCACATGACTTGTTGGTAAGATGAATGCACATCAATGACATTCTAATTCTAACCACTGTGGACTGTATATTTAATAGCAGCTTCCGCCAGTAATCCATATATTAAATATTGCAATCATCTGAATAGGTGCTCATATAATAATAATAATAATAATAATAATAAGCTTTATTGATATATCAATTTTTAAACAATGATTCACAAAAAAACATAAATTATGTAGAAACCTTTAAGATGGATTAAAAGTGCAAAAGCAAATAAGGTATGATGGAAAATCTGAACTGATGAAACTGAGGTACTGACGTACTGATCACTTATTCTAAGTGATACAAGTAACCCAGTGTAGCAGTTTGAGAACTGGTGTGATGTGGTCACTTTTTTTTCAGGATTCTTGCTGCAGTGTTCTGCACCCTGTAGGTTTAAAATGGAGCTCTTCAGAGAGAAGAGCATTACAATATTCAAGGCGTGACGATATAAAAGCCAGTCAGCCAGTGAGAACACGTTATGCGTGCTGGATATATTCCTGAGTTGGAAAAATACAGTTTTACAAAATGGATCTTAAAACTAAGGTCACTGTCACAAGTGACACCCAGGTTGTTAACCATGCTTTGTGACTATGCAAATGATCTACGTGCCGCTTCTTTTTTTGACACACCAGAAAAGGCTGCACTTTATTTATATGTTTTACATAACACAAAATGTGAACGGAACATTATTACTTATTACTACACATATAAAAACTATAATGTGCATTTTCAGTCTGGCAAAGAGCACTGGGATAAATGCAAATGATTTAACGAAAACGATTATTCTATGAGATTTAGTGTTCTGCTGAGAGTAAAATACGTGAGCTTGTTGAAAGCAAGCATGTATCCTTTTTGGAACATTTGGATTCTACACAAGCAGACATGGAGACCCACTTTTGTTAACAATATTTAAAGGTGTCTGTTCCACTGGACCTACCTTGTGTTTCAGAGGTATCAAACTGATTGATAATCAATTAATGCTAAATAAATTAATTGATCTATTTATGTGGACAACATTACAAAAATACTGCAAGCTCAAACCAGACCAAGGCACAAAGTTTGGAGCAATGGAAAAGGTCATGTGGTCTGATGAGTGCAAGTTTTGGACGTGTCAATGTAAGCTGTAATGCACCCATCATGTATAGTGCTGCAGTACATATAGTGTTATAATCAGGGGTTGCTTCAATTGGGCAGGTCTATGCTCAGCAATGTTATATTGCAATAAAATTCAAGTCAAGAGGACCGGAACGTACTTATTGACCAAATTATCCCATTAATGGGTCTTTTCCTTGGTGAGGGCACAGGCATATTCCAGGACACAAATTCCAATATTCATCATGCTCAAACTGTGAAAAGGGAGCTTGAGGAGTGAACTGGAACCTGAAATTGAATTGAAACTGAACCTCATTGAAATTTAAGATGCGCTAGACAAGACTTTATAGCATCAATATAAAATCAATTAAGTTCTGAGTGGAAATTAAAGTTGTTGTTGCACAGCATTGTTGAAACTAGGTCATTTCAAATGTGTGCCGTAAGCAAAACCAAAAGGGGCCCAGCAAAATATTATGGCAGGTAACATTTTTTGGCCCGGTATTTTCTAACCTTCAGAAAAAAGTAGTGAGGCTCTGTGACTCTGAGGCTATTACATATTGTTCTTTCTGTCTGAATTTGGATCACTTTTACATTCTGGCGCACATTTTCTTCTGGACATAATCGTCACATTTGATCAGAACCCAAACCTTATCAGAGCCATTGTATTGGTCAGATTCCATTCAATCAAATCCAACTTCTATTAACTGACTGTAAACCAAATCAACTCTTAGTGTGACCTGTTGCAATGTTTTTAAAATGGAAAGTAAAGACCTACCTACAACATTGTTGTAATCAACCAGATCGAACCAAACTACACCCACAGACACCCAGGCACCCAACATAGCTAGCACTATGATCCAGCTGAAGATTGAGTGTCCTTCTGCTTTCTTCTGGCTCTTAGTGACAACGGGTATGGCCTGGGACTCTGTGAAAAGAGACAGATGCATTGGTAGGCAGGTACAAAGTTTGTTTTAATTTTGAGCACATATCCATTAATGCATGAAGGACAGTGAAAAAGCTTTTATGAATTGGTTAGAGCTCCTGTTCAAAAAACAATGTTAAACATGGCATGGAATAAGTGGTTACATGTACATACAATATACAATAGAATGCAATATTTTATTTATGATAGATAGCTGCATTTTGCTGACAAAACAGGAACAGCTGAATGCAGTTATGCAAAACAAAGGGGACAAGCATGAAAAATGGCTCATATAACACTAGCATTTAATATTCTGCTGACAAGGTCACCTATGTGCTAAAATACCCATATGCACACAGGCAAATGTATACTACTCTATTCTGCTTCTGTAACGCAACACAACAGAGGTGTCCTAAAAATGTCAAGGGCACAATCATCAGGGCAAATCGACGTAGGCAATCATGAATAGTGTTCATAGAACACTATGTTTGTGAATATCACATAATAAACAAGGTAGATCTGAAATCCTCAATAGTAAATTAATCTGTCTGGAAGCGTCTGCTGCTAAGTTACCTGAAACTGCATCTATAATGACTACATGCTTTAAGGCATTTAATCTCAAATGGCCACATTTTTGGACTTTAGGCAAATTACATTTACAGCATTTACTCAGAGCTCTTACTCAGAGCAACTAACACCATTCTTACAATGGTGTTACTAATTATTACTAATACAGTCTTACAACAAGCAATTGTGGGTAAAGGACCTTGCTCAAGGACCCAACAACATGCTTTTTAGCAGAAGCTAGATTTGATCCCTGCAAATTTTAGTCCATAGTCCAGTACCTTCACCGCTAGGCTACTAACTACAGTCCCATTATTATGCCTCATTAGTAAATATGCTGCATGTAGTCAATAAGTATGGTTTGTTCCCTAGGGTGTTCCAGTAGTAAAACGTCTTGGGAACCACGGCTTTAAGACAATACTCCTAAGGGGATTTGTAGTTTCTTTAATAAAGTAGACAATATCTCTGCTTAAAATGAGTACAAGTTAAGCAAAATGTGACCTGCTATTGGTTATCAAGGCATGTATGCACTATGCATGAGCTCCCTTTGCTATTTGTTTAAGCTGTATAATGGGTGCATAGGGTGGTTGGCCGTTTTATTTTGTCCTTAAAATGAACTCTTATTGTGACTAGGGAGCAGCCAGGTTTATAAAACATAATGCGTTTTATCTGGATTTCAAATGAAAGAGTTAAGTAAATCTGCTTTGTTTCCGAACTGAATAATTCTATTAAGGTTTTACAGGTTGAACAAAATTATTGAGATAATGTTGGCCATGCATGTGTACTATCCATGTTGTGGCTGTAAAATAGTCAAATTCACACCAATTTGAATAAAATGGATTACATCAGTTAGTTCCAATTCTGATTAGTGCATCACACACCAGCTAATGACTATTAGCAGCGAAACATGCTAGAATTTATACTAGACCGCATCTCGGTATAAATAAAGTGTGTGAGAGTGTGAAACGAGGAACCAGAAGACAAAACAGCTGTACATTCTGAGCTCAAGGTTGCACCGTCAGTGAATTAGGCTCAACTTGTTGTGGACATGCACAGCACAACAACGGACAAACAGACAATTTAGTGAAGAAACAATTCAATCAACCAGGAGGAAATATAAAAATAAATATCTCACACAATGTTTGTACACTATATATATAGCAAGCCAGCGCAGGCATTCAATGTTTGTGCTCACACATGCCAATCCACCTTTTTATTCTATTGCATATTACATTTCTCTTCCTGCATTCCCTAGAAAATCTACCTGCCACATTTGCCATTTTGGTTCCATCTGCTGTAGTTTCTCCCATCCTTATGTGTTATAGGCTATGTGCTCCTGACGAAACCTGCAAGGGAAAAGCAGCCTTTTTTGATCATACACAGCAGTGCTCGCTGGCTCAGCTGCAATTCGATCGCTACTCTGCCCACCGGGTATTTTTAGTCACCCTGTCGCCACACTCTCTCGACTGGGCCTCATATGGAGAAGACAACCCGCAAAGGTTCCTCTCACTGTTTCACAAACATAAATGTTCACAGATAGGGTGTGTAGACAACACTTGGGGCATTCACAACTTTGGAATGTGATGAATGGAATGAATCATGCTTCTAAAGTACATAAAGTGACAAAGAAATCTGAAAATACATGCCTGATTGTGTTCTCTCTAGAGACACACCACAGTTTCAGAATATGGTGATGTGGTGCTGCTGATATTAAAATAACCCTTGCTAAAGGAAGAATGTGTTTATATAGTTTTAACCTTAAGCACTCATGCATTGACATTAGTTCAGCATCAGTACCATAAACACCGCTGAGCTATTCATAAAATATTAGTCAACTCCTGAATTACTGGCACACACAGTAGGTAGTAAAAAGAGTTGTTTGAAAAAAAATTGTTGTGGTCAAGTACTTCAGAATTTCTTATTTATTTTCTTTTTACATTTTTACAGAAATACTGGAATCAGATTTATCATACAGGGAAAAATTAGAGATCACTTCAAATTTAAATTACCATACAAGAAAAAAAACACTCAGTCACATATAGTAATAATATTTTTCCAGAGCTGTACATTAATTTGCATTGGTAACTCACTAACAAAACTCATCATGCGGTTCTGTCTCAGGCAGATATGTAAATGATTACAGGTGTGGTCTGATTAGACACTGGGTCTTACCACAAGAAGGCATAAAAGTGCCACCCTATAAAAAGGCTCCGAGAGTCTACTTTTGGTAAGAGATTATTGATTGCTAGACATGCCTTGCCATCTATGACGTTCTGACCTAGCTGTTATATGGTGCAGTGCTTCCATGAGGGCAAACAGGCTTTGGACAGCCCAGACAGACCACCACTAAAGAGGATTATTTGCCAATCTGCCAAAAACACCTTTACTACACACCGCTGTCTCTGTTTTACCGCTGTCTCTGTTCTCTGAATTATTATTCCACCCATTATCTTCCGTTTAATCCACACAGGGCTGTGGGCCAGCCAGTGCCCACCTGGCAACCCTTGGTGCAAGGGCAGAATCAACCATAGACGGGGCACCAATCCATCGTAGGGCAGACACACAATTATGCACATAGTCACACACTAAGGGCCACTTTAGACACATTCAATTAATCTACCCATCAAGCCACCGTAAAACCCTATTATTATTACTACTACTACTACTACTAGTAGTACTGCTACTACTACCACTACTACATGTCCTGCCATTGGCAGCCAGCCACTGTCATTTGGCGATTGGTCAGTCTGGACTGCAAATGTTTCATGTTCAAGCCCTTACATAATACTGCTACCATCAGCTGAAAGGAAAAAAGACAATACACTGGCAGGCCACTAATAATGTATTCTTAAAAGCGATTCTGCAAATCAAACAAAGCCTGTCCAGAGGCCAGACATTGGACACCCTTGGGTTACCCGTTAGATAAAGTACAGATCTTGTAGAGAATTTTCCCCTCATGTTAATTCCACAACTAATTACGCTGTTCCCTACCCAATGTATGCTTGGTACAACCAGAGTAATGCTACGCAATTGCCCATAAATAAATATTCCATTCACATTTCTCTCAAAAGGAACAAATCCAAGCAAAATGACAAGAATCTGCAAGCACTGTAGAGCCCTGTACAGCAGCACTGACTCTCAGAATGACTCTCCACTCAGCTAATACCTGCTCTGGGTGGTGGTCCTGACTATGAAAGAACACTGTGACAGGTGACCAACAAAGTAGCAGATGGACAATGGCCTCTAACTGGATTACTATTACGGTATTAAAGTTTTTTGCACCTTAATTTGCTATAACTTACTACATTCTAATAATTTTTTATGTATTTTTTTTTACAGAAATACTGGAATCAGATTTAACAAAAATGAGAGATATTACAATTACGGTGTGGGAAATAAGTCTTTGATATACTGCTGGTTTTGTGGCCTACAGAAAAATGGAGAGGTAGTTACACTTTGACTGTAAAACACAGAATCTGAAAACAAATCCAGAAAATCACATTGTATGATTCTTAAATAATCACTTGGAATTTATTGCATAAAATAAGTATTTGATCACCTACCAACCCGTAAGAATTTTGGCTTTCATGGTCCTGCTTTTCTTTTAAAAGGCCTCCTCATTATGTGTGTTAATTGCACCTGTTTGAAATCATTACCTGTATAATTGACACCTGTCCACACAATCAATCACATTCCACCATGCCCAAAACCAATATCTAAGGATCAGTTTGGTGAAAAGGAAACAGCTGTTGGTGCAATTATTAGAAAATGAAAGAAACACAAGATGAATGTCAATCTTCCTCGGTTTGGGGCTCCACCGGATCTCACCTCGTGGGATAAGTATGATTCTGAGAAAGGTCAGGAATCAGCCCAGAACCAAATGAGACCAAAATAGAGCCTTTTGGTATGAACTTTGGTATGAACTTGGTATGAAGCATGGGGAAGGAAATATTCAGTTCAATTCAATTAAAAATGTATTCATATAGCGCTTTTTACAATGCAGCATTGTCTCAAAGCAGCTTTACAATAGTATATTATCTTAAAAGGCCATGCCAAATTGAGCAAGCCTGGAGTGACAGTGGAAAGGAAAAACTCCCATGTATAAAGAAGGAAGAAACTTTGGGAGGACCAAGGCTCAAAAAAGCACCCATTCTCCATGGGTGGTCTAAATGTTAAATTAATAATTATGTTGTAGTAATATAATTTAAATCAACAATAAAATTTAAATTAGCAATAAAATTCAAAATAAAGCAGTAAGTTATTGGAGTCACATCGTCTCCTAATAACTTAACGATGGCCGGAGTTACTGCACTCTGGTGGGACTGGTTCCTGTTGATGAAGACCAGTAGAGTGATGCTGAGGTGGAGGAGCATCAAGTGTTTGGTGCTGGAACTGGTACCGGAAAGTATGAAGTATGAAATATGAAATATCATACTTTCAGGTGCTTTTCTGCAAAGGGGCAGAGCAACTGTCCCTTCCTCCGAAGGGAGGATGCTATTGAGGGGTTATGTATTGTATTTTTACAATATTGTATTGTAACAACCTCCTTCCCTTGCAGCACAGTTGCTCAGTGAGTAGCACAGCTGCCTCACAGCAAGAAGATCAATCCTAGGTTGGAGCGGCCTGGGTCCTTTCTGTGAGGAGTCTGCATGTCGCGTTAGGTTAGTTGATTACTCTAATTGAATACTCAAACTTGAACTTAGATTG
Organism: Parotocinclus haroldoi; assembly: GCA_034779995.1. NCBI lineage: Eukaryota > Metazoa > Chordata > Actinopteri > Siluriformes > Loricariidae > Parotocinclus > Parotocinclus haroldoi. The sequence goes on from JAUZST010058912.1 coordinate 20,615, forward strand.
TATTTTTAGATACTGTCTCTGACAGTTGAAGTGTACCTACTCTAAATATCTAAAAACTCTAAAAAGACCTCTCCATTTTTGTAGGTGAGAAAACTGGCCAAATTGGCAGTACATCAAATACTTATTTTCACCTCTGTATATAGGAAGTGGAAATGGAAAAAAGATTAAAAGAACCACATCCATATACAAAAAAGGAGGTATTTTTAATGCTAAGGCTGATCGATGTATTTTGATAGGGTCATGAATGTGTGTGGCGTGAAGAACATATCTACAGTGTGGAGTCGATGTTGCTCAATATGAAGATGACACAGAACAGTGGTTGCACAGTGGCTAAGGTAACGGATTACTGACCACACTACTGACAACGGTATGGCCCTTAAACCACACTTTCTTAGATTGTAGGTTGACAGATTATGTTAAATAATGGTCAGAACAACAGAGGCTACAAAAAAATATTTCTTAAAATATCCGGAGTCATTCAACAAGGTCTATACACTACCACAAGCTAGCTCTTTGTTGTGATGCTTTTTGGAAACTGTAAACTGGGAAAGATACTGGGAAAAATCTCTTTAAAATGGACCAATGTTTTTTTTATTATAAAAACAAGAACATTAAAACCAGTTATATAATAAACACTGATATACTTTTCTGCCGGTAACTGTTTTCAGGGCTACTTCCACAATTCATTACTTTGTTACGGGAGCTCTTTTAGAGAGCTTTAAAGCAGTAGTTTTCACACCACAAGTTTCTGGTTTCATATGAGGAAGGAAAAACAATGCAGTCTAGTGGTCAGCCAATGCAGTCAGGTTGGGTCAGAATGACAAACTACCTTGAACAGAAGTTACAAGATCATTATCAAGGTTTATCCAGTCATATTATAAGAGCCCCATGTCTGTACATTCAGCATAGAGTCGAGTCCTTTACATTGCTCTAGTCGGTTGCTCTCAAGTTGAACTGGCTTAAATGATTAACGGGGAAATGCTTCAGTTTGACATTTGATAGTACAATTTATTTTGCATTTAAAATTAAAGGGGGATTTACAGCACCTGTAATATCTACATGGTCAAAGGTGGTTATGACACAACCAGTATGACAAACCGTCATTTCATTTATTCCCCTCCATACCTGCTTAATCTAATTCAGAGTCACTGGGAGCTCTGGCCTAACTGGAAGCACAGTGCACCAGAAAAGAACCAGATGGGAAAGAATCTATCAAATACAAACACACATCAGTGTAATGCAGAAACGGAGTATAATATTTGCTTTTTGAAAGTCAATGGTTATTCATGACAGGACCAAGCTTACACTAATAAAAGTCAGATACACTATTCACACTTTTGCCAATTTAGAGCAGTCACTTAACCTATATTCAATTGCCCCTAGGGGATGAATAAAGTTTTCTGAATCTGAATCTAACACTTGATTTCAGTATGTGGAAGGAAACCAGAGTACCCCGAGTAAACCCACATGGACACAAGGAGGACATGCAAGTTCCACAGAATCATCCAGGAGTCCAAGTCAGGATCAAACAGAGCATCTCTGGAGCTGAGGGCTAATTGCGTGGACTATATACATTTTACATAGCAGTCTTTGAGGCGTTCTATGATTTAGTTCAGTGATTCCATTTATCAGTAATGCTACAGATACAATGCGCTTTAATGGCATGCCCAATACACAGGTCCAATGCAGTACCTTCGGGATGTATCAGAACGTAAGTTTTGTAGTCATCAATATGATCCATGAAGTATAGTCGAGTGGAAGCAGGACAGTGGAGCAGTTTGCCATTGCTTTCTCTACCCCTCCTGGTTTATCCAGGGAGCTGTTTCCAGTTACATGGCTGGGGGATTTGCATACACAAGTCAATGATAATTTAGAGACACTGATGAACCTAACACGCATGTCTTTGGAGTAATCGCTCCACCCTGGGATTGAACCCGGGACCTTCATGTTGTGAGGCAGCGGTGCTACTCACCGAGCCACCCTGTGGTAATATACAGCCGACAAATCAGCAATTAACACAAAACAGAATCTCTTTGGAACTTTTTTAGGGCTTTGTTTACATTTACAGCATTTAGCAGACGCCCTTATCCAGAGCGACTTACAACTAATATAGTCTTAAATTTCAAGCAGTGGTGGGTTAAGGGCCTTGCTTGAGGACCCAACTGTGGCACCTTGACAGAGGTAGGGTTTGAACCCAGTCCAGTACCTTGACTGCTAGGCTGCTGCAGTCCCAGGGCTTGGTTGAATCCATGCTTTGCAAGCGCAAAGTAGGTCACATCCAATGTTAAAATAATGATCCTAATAAAGTGAACAAAGCTTTAAAGAGTTAACAATTATGTTACAGTTGCATTTAGTTTATCTCTTGTAATCTGTCAGAAATTCAGTTCAACACCTAATAAAGTTACAAGTAAGCGCAACTCATTTACATCTTTAAAAGGCACGATATAGAAAAATGTCACGTAAGAACGAAGTAAATGTAAAAGTAAAAGTGTGGATAATGTGAGAAGTTGCGTATTAAATAGCACGTGAAATAAATGCACAAAAAAGTGCATTCGTTATTACTGTATTTACCCACAGTTTTGTGCACAGGTTTTTGATACACAGCCTCATACTAGACTACAGTCTTACCTTTTTTAGCCTGTTTGCGTGCGGGTTTCTTGTGGCCCATAGCGATAACGGTGGGATGCAATACAGTTCAATGTTAAACGTAATCGTTAAATAAAGTCCCCTCCACTTAAACAGCACAATAAACCCTGATCCAAATGAGTCGGAAAACTATTATTTGCTAGCGAAAGCCCGTTCACAAGTGACGTAGTTTTTGTCCAATCACTCGCAGGCTGGGAGACAGGATTAACGATTGTAACGAATCAACGCCCGGGTTTAAGTCAGAGAGCGAACCAGGGGAGC
>JAUZST010058923.1:0-23519 GCA_034779995.1 Parotocinclus haroldoi
TGGACTATGGACCAGAAGGTCCAGGGTTCAAATCCCACCTCTGCCACAGTTGGGTCCCTGAGCAAGACCCTTAATCCCTCAATTGCTGTAAGACTGTAAGATTAATTGTAAGTCGCTCTGGATAAGGGCGTCTGCTAAAATGCTGTAAATGTAAACGTAAAAGGTCGATCCCAAACGGAGCGAGCCTAGGGCGACAGTGGCAAGGAAAATACTTCCTGAATGTAGAAGGAAGAAACCTTGGGAGGAACCAAGACTCAAAAAGGGACCCGACCTCCGTGGGTGACCCAGATGTTAATTAAGTACTTAAAAGTGCATTAAAGTCATAGTAAAGTAAGTAATACAATTAAAATCAATATTAATAGTTAGGCTTAATTAAGGCTTTTTTGATCGCTTGTTTCTCGGACGTCCCTACTTAAGGAAAGAAATTCATCTTTATTTTTCAGCACTTTTTATTTAAAATTTATTTAACCTAGAATTAAATTAAAGTGAATCTGGAAGAAAAAAATAAATATACAGAAGAAGGCGTTTGGCTCTCCACCGGAGGGCGGAAAAAGCTAAAACATTAGATTTTTTTGTATTTTTCAAACAGGATCGTCGGCGGATCCGCGAAATAAGCAATTAAAAAAAAAAAGTCTGGACTTAGTTAGTGATAAAATAAGTAACAAAATAGATTTTAAAACAAACTAGATTTTAAAATCAGTCCTCAGTGGGAGGACATAAAGTGTCCTTGGGTACTAGAAAGGCGCTATATAAATACAACTTTTTAAAATTATACTATTACTATTATTATTATTATTATTATTATGGTGAAGACCATGTGCCAAATGTTTAGGCATTAAAATTTTTTTTTTTTTTTCTTCCCATTTAAACCAATGATAAGTAAAAACTTATCATGGATTCTTGTGCTAAAACAGCGACTTCCTGTTGATCAAACGATGGACCTGTGATGCAAAAGGAAAGGTATCATTTTTACCTTAAGCTTTTTACTTACGTTATAATGGGTTGAAATGGGAAGGGGAAAAAAGCCTAAAACGGGATTCCTGTTCTTTTGGATCACAGGTTCGTCATATCAGCAGTAGATTTTGTTTGTTTTTTTTTTTTTTTCATTGTTTTAGCTCGTTAAACCACGTTAAACTTTGTTCACGTTAAATGTTTTAGACTCTCCCTCTCTCTAATGCAGCACTCGAGCTAGGAGAGAAAGGGTCGAACCCGGTGACCTTCTGGAGCTCGCGGTTAAGGTACTGGACTCTGGTCCAGGGTTCAAATCCCACCTCTGCCAAGTTTCCGCAGTTGGGTCCTTGAGCAAGACCCTTAACCCACAATTGCTTGGATTGGAAGACAATATGAGTTATATATGTCGCATGGATAAGGGCGCCTGCTAAACGCTGGAAATGTAATCATGCTTTAGATGTTTTACCAAGGTCCATCCTCAACCAAAGCTCTAGCAGAGCGTAGCGCGTGCTCTTGATCGTCTTGGTGGTTTCATTGGGTGATTCAGGCCCATTTTTTAGAGTATTTGTTTATTAAATTCTCATTGATTAATGCCATGTTCCAGTCTTCTTCAGAATGATTTATATTCGGGATGCAGAACGTACAGTATAGTCCCTGCACCGTGCTCCAAACACCTTGGTGTTACGGAGGCAGATGGAGGCCTAACACGGCTTGTTTGTGACAGCACGTACGCACTGTGGTCTGCACTGAAGACCAGAGATGAAAACCCTCCCAGAAAGTGGTGCTCAGTGGCACTCTGGGTCGTAATCAGGCAGAATCAGACAGACGCATTGTTTGGTGGGCTCTGAAACATAATCAAGCCATTATGGAAGCCATTGTGAGGGTGGCTCTGGAATTTTCCAGTGGAGGATGGCAGCGATAACACAGGGCGGTTTTTTTTTTCCACAGCTTGGAAACCAAACTGAACACGTTCGTCACGTGTTTTGAAATCCGTCTCCGCTGTTCGGATTCCCTGCCTTCGGAGCCTGGATGATCCCTCAAGTTCAATGGAAAGCTGCGCGGAGAGTACTGGAGACTCTTCGGTTCTCCATCGTCAGGTCCGAGAATAATTCCGGGGAGGTATTTGTGCAGCAGGCTGTTCGTGCCTGCCCAGAGTGCGCAGCGAACACCTGTGCCCTCGAACCGACCACATCTGCTGTTTAATCCCGACTCAAGTATTCCCTCCACTTCAGAACCGTAGCCCCAAACATGCAAACTCCTATCAAAACAGAAATAATTGCATTCCAGCAGCATTGCGGGCCATGTTTGAGCATGCCACGTCCCGAGACGAATGTTCCCGGCGTACCAAAGCTTCAAACGTTCTAACGATGGGCTGCCGAGAGAGCGGTGCTGAAATCGTACCCAGCGTAACCCAACGATGACATGAACTAAATCAACAAGTGTAAACTTGGAGCGCTGGTTTCATTTGGGACATCCTAGTCCGGGCTGAGCCCATGTGCGTGAGCCGGGCCTCTACCGGCACCCTCCACGTCCTCATAAGGAACGACAGAATTACAGATGCGTCCCGTTTAAGCACTATGCATAAGCACTCTGAAAATTAAGAGTGAGACCCTGGTGTTCTGGCTTGTGCCCTTGCTCTTTACGCACTGAAATCCCTTTCGTCGTTTAATAATATTAGCGCTGCAGAGGGAGAAAAATGTCAATCTTTCTTTGAGGCATATTGTTTTTAAATAGTTCAGTCATTTCCTCGCGTATTTGCTCATGAACTGGAGATCCGCTGTCCATCTTTATTCCGTGGAAGCAGTTTTTGTACCCAGTCACCTCATTATGGATTGAGATCACAGGATTGTTTCGGTTTCTTTTATTCATTTTCTAGCTCTAAATTGCCCCGTCTCAACATTTTTTTGTGTCGAAGGCAGCTGACCAGAAAAAAAAAACGTGAAATATCTCAGGATCGTGTCGTCTGAAACGAAATGAAAGTCAAAACAAATGTAAGAAAAAAACAGCGCGTGTGTGTGTGATTTCTATGTCCCAACGTTTTCTGTATTTATAACATGTCTAGAATGGATTCGTTTTGAAGTTGAAATGATTATTTTTTATTTTTTTAAAGATATTCTTTATATATGTAAACCGTTGTTTTCACCGTGTTGGAATCGGAAGCGGAATCACGACCGATAAAATGCAAGCGATACTCAAACCTGTACAAAGGGTGTGAGCGGATATAAAAGAGGTTAGGAGGGCGGGAGTGAATAAAATCTAAAAAAAAAAAAGACCATAACAGACGTATTATGGTGCAACAAAGGAGCGGGATTAAACTGGTGCAGCGTGAGAGCGACTTTAATTCGGTATGAAGCGGGTTGAGGTCGGTGTTGTGTGAAAGCGGATCGGAGCGGCGTAAAACAGGATGAAACCAGTGTAGGGTGATAAGCAAGTGGGATAAAACGGGCATAAAATGGCATGAAGCTGGCGTCATGTAGGAGTGGGACAAAGCCAGTGCTGTGTGAGTGAAATAAAGGGGGAAGTCCTGAGTAAACATCCTAAAATCCGAATAAAACAGGATAAAACCACACAGTTATCCTCCAATTAATGATTTATTTATATAGAAACTAGGTTTAAAGGTCACATTCATAAGTGGGCTCTAATTTTAAAGGATGAAACCATTCATTTTAATGCCGTTTTCCTTTCTCACTGCAGACGGGACCAGGCGACGGCCGGGCGCTGGAGCTCCTGAAATGCCATTGCTAGCTGTAGTGGGGCGGGTTCCTGGCACCGTGATTTGGTGGACAAAAAAGTGAAAAATCACATTGCCAGGGATTTCCACCCCTGCACGGCTCTCGTTGGGCGCCGCGCCTTCGTCTGACATCACCATGCCCCCTGGCTGTAGACAGAAGAGCGTCCGAGCCGATGACAGGAGTCGCTCCTGACGCCCGGCAGGTTTTTGCACGCCTGGCTTCTCCTGGAAGCACCTCAAAGGTTTTGACCGAGCGGCGTGTTCCTTGCGAACTCGAAAACATTTCGCCTTTTGGAAGGTGGAACAGATGAGAAGGGAAAGTCCCGTGTAGGGCATTTAGGGATTGATGAGTTCGTAACTACGCCCTGCGTCTCCGTCTGCTCTTTTTTTGGGAACGCTCAGGTCGCGGCGGGTGGCTCGCTCAAGGCGCAGAGCTTAGCTCATTGGTGAGCATTGATCCCTTAAACATACTGTTCACAGTGGCTAAGTTCAGCGTCTGCGGCGAGAACGCTGACAGGATGTCGAGAAGCCGGGCCGGATTTAGGCTCTTCCTCCTCTTATGGCGAGATAATGATAGACAAGAGACGTGCTGGGCTGCCAGGTTCGCCTCAAAGGTGTGCGAGCGGACGGCAAAGTGTCCGAAAGCGCTCGGAATGTCAAAGTGACGACGGCACTGCCTTTTCCTGTTGATGCTCCCTAAAGGGCGGTTCTGGCAGCGGATCGGGCCATTGGTTTACGATTCCCCGGATCTGGATTGGGCACCGGGTCAAACCACCATTAAGGATGATGAATGCAAGTGTGAAACTAATCTGGTCAAATAAGTCTGTAGCAAGAGTTCAAAAAACAGAGTAAGCAAACATGCGACGTGCGATATTGATGTTGTACGATAATGAGATCAAGCCGAGGGGCACAGTGGCCGGTTTTTCATGGCAGGCACCGTGAAAAACGACCTTGGTCGTTGAAGTGAATCGGACGTTAATCGGAATTACCCGAATTAAAACTGTAACGGTTTCTCTGTAATATTCCATCATTAAATTGGGTCTCGCTTTGAAAGGATTTCAGTCGTCCCAGACGTTGAAATGTTGAACTCACGGCCCAATCATTTCCTGAGGCTCTCTTCTAAAACTTCAGAATCACGTCCGGCGTGGTTTGTGGCAGGTTTGTGGAGTGATGAACCCTGTTCTAGTTTATAGGATCATTTCTAGCCCAGGACGATGCCTTTGTGTCGATTTACTGAATGAAAGTAAAGTCTTTGGGAAGAGGCGATACATTTCTGGACGATCTGGCAAAACGTCTTTTTTCCCCACTCACTCAGCGTTACCAAATAGTGCCGCCGGTCCGGTGAAGTGCTGCCAAATCGATGTTAACTCGACGTCTATATGGATTCTTTTTAACATATTATGGAAGTAGGTTGCCAGGTCTTTCTTCCGTGCAGGCGCAGACCCTCGCCCTGGCACAGCTACTCCCGGTAAGATTGTAAACGCACCACCTGACCCTCGCCTGCCCTCAGGAACTTCTGCTTCTCTTTTTCCGAGCCTGGGTGGAGTCCTCTGACCAGGGGTGATCACATATAAGCTATAAGCTGCTCCAGGAGAATCATCTGTAAGCAGACTCTTCACCAAGACTGGACGGTCGTTAATACCCCAGTGAAGACAACCCATGGGGCAATCTCAAATCCTGAGAGCCGAGACCTCCGGTACCTGCTGAGCTGGTATCAGTGTGCGCTGTAAGAGAGCTGGCTCAGCTCAGCAGGAACAGGAGTTCCAGAGCATCCACCTTCCATTCCTCCATCGATCCAAACTCATTCTGCGCTCCATGAATATACGATGCGCACGGCCTTGATGAAATATGAATGATTCCGCCACTGGAAGCGAAGGCCGATATGAATCTGCTGCATTTCTAACGAGTCGACCTCAAACCTCACCCGCTTCTCAGGATTGATGATTCTTTTATTTGAAACTGGCCACACACGCGAAAACTTTTTTATGGCCTACTTCGATCTGAAGAAGGCTAACAGGACTCCCAACTGTAAATGAGTCTCGGTCTCGACCGATCGGTTTTCGGGATGAGGTGGCTTCGGAACCTGGTTCGAGAACTTCTTATTCGGTCGTCAAATATCAACAGTCCTTTCAAACAGGACACATCAGTCGTTTCTCTACGCGCCGAAAATATCAGCACTCTGATTGGCTAACAGGGAAAGGCAAGTTCCTGCCCTTGTCATTCAGGATCCAGTCAACGAACCTGTTTTATTTGGAATAAGCGGACTTTTGAGATTGTAAGCGTTCATTTTCAGCCGGTTTATGAAACATCTGGAATTGTTATTACGTTTGAACAGTTAAAAATAAAACAGAATACAGAATGAATGTTTTTGTTGTTTATATTCATGTGACAGAGAAGCAGAATCATCACCCTAGTTTGACTAAGTCTATAATATAATGATAAGTAATACTTATTTTAGACTATATCTTACTTAATGTTATATCTGACCAAATACATGCTGAAATAGAACATTATTTATTACGATAGATCATGTATAGCGAATGTAAAGTGAGTTAGAAACATCAGAATGATGGATTTTTTAAATATATATATATATATACAGGGTTTTGTCTAAAATATATAAATATATAATGGTACAATATGGATATAAACAGTAGTTGGGAAGGCAATGAGGTTACCGCTTGACCTATTTCTGGCTGTTCTGGAGGACAAAAGAAGACAGAAAATCAAAATGTATAGAAAATGTTAGCAGACGCTCATATCCAGGGGGATTCCCACAGAATTAGCTTCTATTTGCCAGCCATAACAAAGCAGAAATGCCATAATTAGACAAGTAAAAGCTGCCGGAGTGAATTAAAACGAGTTTTTTTTAATCTACTGGCTTTGAAAACAAACGAGGGTTTGGGTTTAAGCTCTAAAGTTGAGATAAACGAAGTCGAGACGGACGCTTACACAGCATCAGCAGCTTCGTCTCTTCCATCGGCTCCTTGTTTCCTTTCTGATTTTCTCCAACACGGTGCTTCAACTCGCCGTCTTTCGTCAAACACCAGCACGGCTGATCGGAGCTTCGTTCGTGGATCCGTTAAGTCCGGATCTTAAACCCGAGCGAGCTGCTCACGATCTGCAAACTCCGACTTTAACAATTAAGTCTCGTACAACTTTCATGTTAACAAGGGAACAGATATTGTAGCGGGATCGTAGACCTTTGTTAGAACGAATAAATTTCCTTTAATAAGTTAAATCTCATAAATCAATAGGTTCGTGCATCAGTATTCTATCATGGAGCCAGATCACAGCAGAGAAACAAACCCTGGGTTTTCGGGACGTCTGCAGCTTGAGCGTTGTTTCTCCCTTCTTGTCTGTTTTTCTGAAACGTGTGAAGGTTCACCTGATAGCCAGACTCTTCCTGCTTTCCTCACAGACACCTGCTGTTTTACAGACAGTCCTGGTGAAATATGACCGGCTCGTTATTTTCGGACGCCTCTGTCACCTCCATTTAGCCGAGTGACTAATGGCTGCCGTAGATCTCAGGTGTGCAGCTCTTCAAGACGTTTTCACACAAGGGAATCTATTTATAGATGGGTATCTGGAGCTGCTGTTCCTCCAAGCACAGAGCGAGACTCACAGCTAAAGGTGGAAGGAAAACCTCGAGCCATCAATCAAAGTGAAAAGTCCATCGATCACGTACTGCTTGTAGATGATGAGGAATGTCCCACTGATCACCTGTGTGTAAAGGTGAATCCACGGCTGCTGGGTAACGGGTAACAAAACGACCTGCATGTTCCTGCATATCAGGCCTGTAAAACAATCAGAACATGTAATGAGGTGAAAAAAAAAAAAAAAAAACAGACACTGATGTGAAATGTGTGGGGGAATGACTGAAGTGTTCAAAAACGTTTGGATTGATTCCATATTTCTCCCTCTACAGAGCATAATATCATTAAACCATTCAGAATCTGGAGGGATTTCAGTGTACAAGCCTAAACTGAAGAGGGGTGATCTCTCTGCGCTCCCTCAGATGGCACCTTCATGAAGCTCTACAGTACAGTAGAGTTACCTTCACAGAGACCACTTAAAACTTTACTGTACAAAAACGTGTCCCGTGTTAGCCAGGTCCAGAAGCTCCGCCCACTTTTCTGTGAGGCTCGGAGGCATCCAGGATGAACCGTCACCATGGAAACGGGGATTGGATGCCCACTCCGGACCAGGATGAAAAAAGGAGCATCCAGGCTGTTATGAGGACCAGTCCAAAAACCAGGCTCTATTATGGTATGGGGCCGGGTCGGGGCCCTTGGTGAAGGTCATTTCTACTTCTGTGCAGCATTAATGCAGAAAAGTACACCGAGATTCTTGAACGGCATAAGCTGCGTTCAAGAGGACATCTTTTCCAGGAGCGTCCATGCGTTTTTCGACAAGACAAATCAGAAAACGTTAGAGCTGAAATACATCAATCGCTTCCATTCCATTTGTGAGGAAAACTGTTTTTAAACATTTCGAAGTTCCTTACGCATTCGTTGACAAACTGCAGATCCTCTGCCCGTCTTTGCTATCCTTTCGTGGACACTGCTTTTGAACCTGATTTGTGGGTGTAGTGACAGAAAGTGAGTGAAAGTGACTTTTAAACTATTGACTCTGTACACTGGAGCGGTTGATGGATGGGATTTTCCGGGATGAACGCTCCATTTCAGCACTTTCATCGTCGTATTTAAGGCTTTTTTGTTCCCTTTTCGGACGCCGAGAGTCAAACTTGCACGCCTCTTTACTTTGTTTGATTTGCATTTACGTAGTTACACTCTGCGTGGGTGCAAGGGGATTTTTTTACAACTGGAATATGTCACGAAACACTTGCTGTGCGATAGTACGACAATCCCATGGCCTGAAACATGAGCAGATTATCTCAGCTAAAGAGCAGAATGAAAAAATATGTGCATCCTATATTCTCCTGAGTAAACGTGCCAGTCTGTGGCTTATTACAATAATTTTAAATACCTTAGTACTTAAAAAGGTTCAAAACCCACCCTGATGACGGTTCGAGGGCAGCTGAGGAACAGGTCTCTGTTCTGTGTAGCATGAAATGAGAAGATGCTGGGAAGAATCGGAAGGGATTTTTGACCAAACAATGAAATAATACAGTAAAAAAAAGGTCATTTTGGCTTTCCATAACAATAACACAATTGTGTTAACGGAAAGCTTCAAAAACATAAGATAGAATAAGAAGATTCTAAATATTCCTTCCTTTTTGTAGCCTAATAAAATCACCATTATGACTTTATTAGACGTTTATTAGACGTTTTTTGTTATTGAATGTGTTGAACACAATGTTTGTTTAATGGAAGTTTCATTGATTTAGAGAGCCAATGTAAAATGTTTTGGTTCTATCATTATCTAAGCTCTACACGAAGAACCACCCACGTCAATAAATGCAGTAAAAACAGAAGATAATAACAAACGAATAGAACGACTTCTTCTAAGAACACCAGCAATCCATTGGCAAACTTATTTGTGACACTATATATATTCGTGAAGAATCGTTTACCTGTAGAATTTCTATAAATATCGGTTATTTCTTATTCGCCTCTATAAACATATTTAATGTATTGTCTGCCTTTTCTCGAGTGTGTATAAATAACATGTTGAAATTTGCATGAATTTTAAGTTAAACGTGAATGACTTTTCCTTTATGTATTGAGGTATGTTTCTGACATTAATCAGCTCTGAATTTAGTCCAGCATGCTTTGAATAAAAATGTATAAATCGTTTATTAAGAAGGGACGAGACGGACCACCGCAGTCAGTGCTGTCGTCTCACATGTCTGGGTTCGAGTCCCAGCTCACCTGCTGTTCATTTGCTCCTTGAATTCTGCAGCTGAATTTCCATCCAAGTTCCAGAGACAAGCATTAGGCAAATTGGTGTCTCTAAAGTATAATGGCGGCTTTACTTAGACAAAGACATTACAAATGAGATTCCTATGCAATTCCCCAGCAAACAGCTCAAGTTTAAGTAACGATAATTAATAACAACATCAAATGAATCTGATCGAAACTCTTATAATGTTCAGGTTTAGACTCTTTTTTTTTTTGCATTACTATTTGAACTCATAACAGCTGGTAATGATCCTCTTCATCCTGCGTTAGTTATGGTCATCCATAAATCAAGCGATAAATCATCACTGAAGCTGTCGTAAAAACATGTACGAGATTATCCAAATTCCTCAGAGAACCAAAACGTGGTAGCCAGTGCCTTTGGTTTTATAATACGCATCACTAAACATGATTTTATGTTATGGAATTACTGGCAGCCTGTGTTAAGATGGTGAAAAGGGAAGGTAAAATTTGAAGACAATATTTATCCCCATCCTTGTCACGGTCAGGGTCTTCTGGTGATGCTACCTGCATGCTCACTGTGTATATCCCTAAATGCCTTGCCTCTGAAGTTTGATGGACTTCATGCCAGTTACTCAGGACGACGGAAATGCCAACCGACATGTGGGCAAAGCAACCCTGTTCCACCAGGCAGGAGTTAAGTTCGGATGTTATAGTTAAAACAGGGATGAAAAGCCTGCTTGTTTTGGTTTGGGTTTTTTTAAACAGTGGTTGTCCTGATAGATCAGCCAAGCTTTTGCTGGTGAACTTGGTAAACCAACATGGCACCATACCAATCATCATCAGCATACCAGTGTCCCAAAACAACTTTTTTTTTGGTTTTGTTTCTGATGAATTGTTTCGCAAGGATTGTCAAAGCGGATTTTCAAAGTCCATCCTAAAATGATTTGGGTTAAATTCTGTAAATCTGTAGACGGGAATTGAACAGGGCTTGTTTACAGTGGGGAACTAGCGAATTGCCACCATGTTGTGCTTTTTTTTTTTTTGCTAGACCTGCTAAATGTTGTAATGTAGTTTCTTATTATTCAGAAGGGTAAAATCAGTACAACGTATTTTGAAAAAAAGACATTATTGTACGTTCTCTCAGAAACACGAACTCACAAGTTACAATACCGTTTTTATTTTAACTTTTATTTACGCAGAGTGCACTACACAGGCTCCGAGGCGCCATTTTGTCCACGATAATGTAGTGCACACTTGAAGTGAACAGGCGTCAATTTGGGACGTTTCTAGTCTCCAAGTAACGACGTAAACTGGCCTAAATGTGCGTTATTGTTGGATGAAAAAACATGAACGTGGACGTAAATCGGCAATACGTTATGGTTAAACGGGGATTTTATCTCATTGGTTTAACGTGGAGTGTTTTACGATCAGCACTACACGTTTAACGTCGGATTCGTACGGTAAGAAGTTAGCACAAGCTGTGCAATGATAAATCACCTATCCGGCTTTTGTTGTGCACATTTTTTGTAGATAATTAATAAATTCGTTCGCATTTACATTCTAATATTGCTCTCCAGTACAGAACTTAATTGGCTGTCCAATTTGTGGAACGCCAACAGTGTCAGTACCGATCACGTGTCATGTACTCGCTGTCTGTATTTACGTCTCATATTTGACTTTCAGCTTCCATTGTTATTCCACCGTGAGGTACAGCGGTTCTTCTGAACCATTTAGACATTTCATAAAAAGCACCCAAATGAGACAAAACTAATATGCTTTAGCGTTTATTTCGTAAGGGAAATGGTCCGATATTACATATCCGTGAGTGGTAAAAGTATGCAAACCTTTTTCTGGCCCAGATGCAGCAAAGCAGGTCCCAAAAGCCCGGCACTAGAACCACCATGTTTCGCAAATGGTATAAGATTCTTTCTCGAGGTCTAAATCTATTAAAATGCGATTCCCTTGAACCGTAACATTCTGTTTTGGTCTTCACAGTGTTTGGTCTTGGCCAACGTTGGTCTTCACTTTCCTCCATCTCTTTACCGCTCGCGTCCAGATCTCGGATTTGGATCTTTTCCCTTTCAATAAATGGCCAAGTATAATCTTTTTCCCTCTTTAATTTCTCGTTATCTATTTTAGCTCGTATGAATGCAGGACTACAGAACAATCTAAAGGGCTCAATAACCTTCGCACACATTATTTAATAGCAGCCGAACATCGACACGATGTTCTAATCTTATGACCAGCACATATTTTGGCCTTTTCCTGCTCTATAACCTGCTGAAAAGGCGACTGAGATGTAATATTCCCAAGCACAACTCTAGCCAAAGCCTGATTGGTTGACAGGAAAGTAAACGCAGCCGTGCCGTGTCCATGCTGAATCGTTTAGGGTTTGTCCCTGGTTGCTCAGGTTTTTAAAAAAATCCGTTATAAAAACGATGGAAACGATTCAATTTTGTCAATGAATTAAACATCACTTCATTTGTTTCAGTGAAACATAATTCTCGGCACCACCCTGCAAATCCCTGGGCTGCACACACCCAGGAGAAACACACACACACACACACACACACACACACACACACGCACACAGAGCCATACCTGTCTGAAGAGCAGCCAGAGGCGCCATGCTGTAATTACAAGAGGGTGCAGTAACTTTAGCACGCAATACCCATTAAGCCTTCACAGGAAAGTAAGGGCAGGTGTGTTTCCCTGCAGGTAAGCCCTCGACCTATACCTTGTCAAAATTAGAATATATAGCTCGTCACGCCGCTACTCCCTCTAAATGCATCCAAAACTAACTTCATCACTCGTCCTCGGACTGAGAATTGAAACACCGCTCGGAAAAATATGACTCCATTTCCTGCCCACATACCCCAACCTTTTTGGGGGACTGGGACTCTCTCTCTGGGACTGTGGTGGCCTAGTGGTTAAGGTACTGGACTATGGACCAAAAGGTCCAGGGTTCAAATCCCACTTCTGCCACAGTTGGGTCTCCGAGCAAGACCCTTAACCCACGATTGCTTGGATTGTAAGACTGTACGAGTCGCTTTGCATAAGACCGTCTGCTAAACGACATTAATGTAACCTCATGGTCCAGGGTTCAAATCCCAGCTCTGCCAAAGCTGCCAGTGTTGGGTCCTTAACCCACGAATGTTGGACTGTAAGAGCTGTAAGTCGCTCTGGATAAGGGCGTCTGCTATATTCCCTAAATATAATCAAATGTAAATATTAATTCTTTTTTTTAATGCTCAGGGGTTTTTTACAGGGACCGTGGATATTCCCTCCAAGTCTGGACCAGTCGACCAGATGTACTGTAGGTCTAGAGGTGACCCTAGAGGTGACGCCTTTGCTCTCGCTAGTCCTGGTCGGGATCATGGAGGGGCCAAAGGAAATCCCCAAATTCACAGAGTGCAGGCCAGCATGCACCCTGAATGGGGATCCAGTTATCCCGCCCGTCTGACCTCCCCTCTTTCAGATGCGACCCGATCGGAAGGTGCTGCCGGGTGATGGATGATGGAGTTATTAGTTACTGCAATGCTGGATTATAATTGCTGAAGCGAAAACGTGGCTTAGGGATTCCAAAAAGGGAATGCTTCCTTATAATAATATTAATTAATGATTATTATTATTATTAATATTGTTGTTGTTGTTTACAAAGAGTAAACATGTGAGCGAGAGCGAGAAAGACCAAAAAGAAAAGTCTGGGGTTTTAAAAAAAATCCTTACGGGGACCCTGCGTTCCCCCCCATACCCCCCCAGCCCACCCGAGGAACATTTTGCTGGGCCCAAAACGAAACAAAAAAAGAGCCAATGTTTTTTGTTACGGGTTAGTTTAGGGTTTAGTGTTTTAGGTTTTTTGTGATTGGTAAGAAGCCACAGATGTTTGTCTGTCCACGTTATTTAAAACAATTTTAATACAACGATTTTTATTTTTCAGTCCTTTCTTTTCCCCCAGGGATCCCACATCCTGATACAAAAGTTTGGGCTTTTGTTTACTTTTCAGTAAGTCGCACTCGCCCTGTCCATGAAATGACCTTTAAATGTCACACACAGCTGCACGTTGAAGGCGTCGATTCGTAAAAACGTTGCCTGATAACTCAGTGTCTCCTGCAGCTTATAACTTTTATTACATTTACATTTACAGCAGGGCCACAGCGTCGACCATTCGTCATCGTTGTGCTGCCAGGTTTCCAGATCGTTAGGGGATCGTTAGGGGATCGTTAGGGGAGTCTGCATTAGCGTAGCAGATCCAGCAGCTGGATGATCGTTTATGAGCGATGGATGAAGGATCAGGAGGAAACGCCCTCAGCTCTCTTCCCTTTGATGACTGGGGGGTCAGTCCTGCACCACGGGGTCACTGGGGAATAATAAACCTTCCTAAATATCATAAAGCTCCCCGAGGCCGTGCAGTGAAAGAAATACGAGGAGGATTGTTGGGATGTTATATAAGATACGTGCACCGGACCACCTGATGCCTGTCATGTTGGACTTCACTGGGGAGAATTTACCGCGAGTGCTGGTGGACACTGGTGCCTCGTCTTTTTTTGAGACGTTCGGCGCACTGTACCACCTCTTCTCGATCCGTGAGTCCCGGCGCATGTATTTTAAAGCCCGAGCGATCTCGTGCAGCGCCATCTGCAGGAGCCCGAAGTTATTGTTTCTTTCCATCCATGCGCCTGTCTGTCTCTCCTGTCTGTCTCTGTCTGTGATTCTGTTCATTTGTCTGTCCGTTCATGTACCTTCCTGATCCGTCTGTCTTATTCGTATGTCTGTGTGCGTGTCTGTCTGTTTATCTGTTTATCCTTCTTTCTGTCTGTTGTTCTCTGTCGGTCTGTCATATTTTCATTCGTCAGATCCGTCCGTCTGTCTGTCCATCTTTTTGCCCGTTCGTTTTAATTGTAAACCATTGTCCTCCGCTTAATCCACACGGGATCGCGGACCACTTTAGAGACGTCAGTTAACCTAACACGCATGTCTTTGGACCGTGGGAGGAAACCGGAGTACCCGGAGTAAACCCACGCCGACACGTGGAGGACACGCAGACTGTGCTGGTCGCATTAGCGCTCTTTGCTGCTACAGTTCGCCTGTAGGTCAGGTGAATGTATGTACAAGTCTCCCCCCTGTTGGCCGGTCGGTGGAACTGCACGCAGAAACGTTTATTCGTAATAAAATATTTCACTTTATTTCAGATAAGCTTCTCTGGTTATATACAGGTGTTTTTGATTGCAACAAAATGTTTTAAACCGTTTATGACGTGCATTCACAAAAACGTACATGCAATTATGTTTTTGTTTTTTTTTTTAAGAAAGTGACTTGCATGAAAAGGTTTGTACGGATAACAAATGCTCGTTACATTTAATGCGCTTTAAGAAAAGTCGAAAAACAAAAATAAGGTCAGTGAAGTAATTAATTTGAATATAAAGTCACAGTCTGATCATAATAACAGTAATAATGATGAACGTTCAAAAATAATAATAACAGTGAAAATACAGTGTAAAAAAAAATAAATCCATGGATTAAATTAATTAAACCACGTGTCTCTATTAAGACATCAGTCATTAAATAACCATAATGATGACGATTTATTTATTGCTGTTTTTATTAACAACAACGACAAATGGCTTAAAAAATATATTGCTACTATTATGTGATATTAGGTCTGTTTTTAATTGTTATTTTTAGTAGTAATAATAATAACGATTCATATTACTACTAATCATACCGCTGTTTTTTATTCGTTATTTTAAATAATGTTCTTGTTATTGTTATTAATAATGTTTGTTATTTGTCTTTGTGGTTTGTAATAATAATTATTACTAATTATTAATAATTATTATTATTAATAATAATAATAATGATCTTGAGTAATATTATTAATACTACTAATATTGTTTTTAATCGTTGTAAACTATTAATAATAATAATAATAATAATAATAATAATTTTACTAACAATATAATTATCGTCATATATTTATTGTTATTACAAAAAACAAATATAACTAAAAATGGTTGCTATTATTATTTGTCTTGGTACTTTTTAATAATGATTATCAATGCTTATCAGATATTATGAAAAACAGCAAGAACGAATAATAACAATAATAATAATAATAACAATAGATCTTATTGCTATAGTGATTATTGTTATTCTGTTCATTATTTTTGCAATAATAACTGCAGTTAATTATTTTCTGTTTAATGTTTCTACTTTCTGCATGAGAAATACGCTGTATTATAATAATATGAAATATTATTTTGACTTATTTATTGCCTATTTCTTGCTTTACTGAGGTGAAATCTATCACTGAAGCTCGTAATACAGTTCAGATTAAAAAAAAAAAAATAAGAAAATACAACAAGTGCAAAAACGTAGAACCTGAGCGAGAGCTCGCGTCTTTAGAAACGGTCGGTGGCAAATGCCCGTTCAAAATGCCATAAACGTGGATGCCCGGCGCGTGCCCATCTGTGCCATCGAGCTAACGCGCCGTCCTGTTTGTACCAGTTTGTACTTTTGCTAGCCCAAGAACCTTTCTTGCTGGTACTGGAAGCTTTCATAGCTTTGGTACTCAGTTGGAACGCTTCGTTGCCGGTGTTTTGGTGTGTGTGTATGCATTTCTGGAGTGGAACAACACGTTGGGTTCCTATGTGGTCTAGGTGTGATAGGTGGGGCTCCTGTGTGGTCTAACAGCTTGACGCAGACAGGCAGGATGTGGTGGAGCTCAGCCGGTTCTTCTTGCAGCTCCTGTCCTGGCTCAGCGGGCTGGTGCTCAGGTTCCTGACCTTGTTGAAGCTGTTGCGCAGGCTGCTGTGGCGGCTGACCGTCGTGCTGGACGTCTCCTTGGACGGCGAGTTGGGCGGGTGGCAGATGCAGCACAGCAGGTTGCTGATGGCCTTGCGCAGATCCTGGCTGCCCAGCGAGTAAATGAGTGGGTTGACGGCCGAGTTGAGGACGGCCAGCGCGATCACCCACTGGGGGCTGAAGAGGGAAGGGCAGAGGCGCGAGTAGCAGTAGTAGTCCACCAGGAGCAGGACGAACAGCGGGCCCCAGCAGACCACGAAGGCGCCGACGATGGAGATGACCGCCTTGAGCAGGCGGATCGAACGCTTCTTGCTCTTCGCCACCGTGTTGCTCCGAACGTGCCAGTAGATGGAAAAGTAAAGGCCTCCTATGGTCAGGAGGATTATTAGGAACAAAATGAGGGTGAACAGGATGTAGGTCTTGGAGTACAGAGGCAAAAGCGTGGAGCATCCGCTCAGGTTGCACACGCAGTTCCAGCCCAGGAGCGGCAGCAACCCGATGACGAAGGCTGTGACCCAGCACAGCGCCACCGTCACGTAGATGCGATAAGTCTTCCCGCCGGCATTCTGCCGCTCGGACTTCATCATGGTGACGTAGCGCTCCACAGCGATCAGCAGCAGGCTGAAGACGGAGGCGGCCAGGGCGACGAACAGGAGCCCCTCGCGGAGGAGCCAGAGGAGCGGACTCAGCTGGAGGGTCCGTCCGCCGGACATGCAGATGTTGACCACGTAGGCGACGCCGGTGAGCAGGTCGCTGAGCGCAATGTTGGCGATGCAGATGTTCAGCCAGCGCTGGCGCTTGCGTTCCCGGAACAGCACGGCCGCCAGCACCAGCAGGTTCTCCAGCACGATCAGGATGCTGAAGCCGAGCAGGACGGCGGCACCGGCGCCCAGGCCGCTTCGGTCGGCCGTCCTGTGCCGTAGCCTCCCGGTGTAGTTGTAGTGCAGCGTGATCACGCTCCCGTTGCTCCAGCCGTACGTCAGGGGGCACGATTCCGAAGAGCTGAGCGCATTCAGGGACTTCATGGTCGGTTGTCGGTGGATTTCGGGAGGGGGGGGAGGGGGGGTTGACTCTCGCTGAGGCGACGCTGTTACAGGATCCAGCCGAACTCAGGCAATCGAACTCCCTCGTCCTTCTGAAGTCTCTGAAGTGTCTCCTGGAGGTTCTGCCGCTCTTATAGAAACCTGAGCGTCAAGAGAAACGAAGGGAAGCGCCTTTACAAAACGGACAAAAGAAAAGAAATAATTCAGACATGACTTCTTGCCTAAGCTATACACACCGGACATTACGTGATTTTTTTTTTTCTTTTTTCAACTTTAAAGGGAAAAAAGACAAAATGTTTTCTCTGAATGACGATGTTCTTTTGCTGCTCAGCAAAAAAAATGCAAGCTACCACACTGGGTACATCCGATTTGGGCAAAAGGAATGGAGCACGGCTCAAGAGCGGAAACTTTTTAGCATAAACGTGATTTGAATTACGCATCAGATTTAAGCTAAAAAAAAAAAAAAACCCTTTAAGCCCGGGGCTTGAAAATGTTTTCAGTTGCAGCCGCTGCAAAATGCTTAATCGGCAGCTTTAAGGTGACCTTAAAGCCCAGTATCACTTACATCCAGAGCAATCGTGGGTTAAGGGTCTTGCTCAAGGGCCCAACTGTGACAGCCTGGCAGAGGTGGGATTCGAACCCTAGATCTTCTGGTCCACAGCCCGGCACCTTAACCGCTAGGCCACCACAAGTCCATAATGACGTTCCTCTAAACATTTCCCCCGAAAAAAGAGCTCATCCCATAAAACCCCGCTCTACCAGATGCGTTTGCAGTCACGATGATGCGCTCTCGTCGTGTTTTGAGCGCATTTAAATATCTGTAGTTTCACTACTAGTCTTGCGGTTATAGGTGGAGTTTCCTTTTACTGCCCATTTAAATGGCTTGCATGTGTTCTGCAGAGCATGCGGCTCTTCTACGAACATTTAAATGCCCCGTCTAATTCTGATCAGAACTATAACCCGGGTTGTATTCGAGCTGCTAAAACGTACGCAAGCTTTACAGTGCAGTCCATATGCAGATATTACAGAGTTAGAGGAAACGTAAGGGCTGCTCTGAATGACTACATTTCTCTAAGAATAAGGCTCCCACAAATGATTTAAGCCTTCTTTACAATCTCTTTTTTTTCTTTTCTTTTTTTTTTTTATTACTTTTAGCAGTGTTAGTAACCCAGCCCTTTAAAGCGTCCTCATTTAAAAAACGATCACGTCATCGCATCGGTTCCCTTGCAGAACCGTGAAGATCCTAAATAAAGAGCGCTATCGAACAGCAGTGGTTGCGAAGGTCCGATTTTTTTTTTTCTCCAGACACAATGCAGTCTTATTTGTGTGTGAGCGCAAGATGCCCTACCTCATGCGTGCGTGATGCCGGAGCGCGTCCTCTGAGCCTCCATCCTCTGAGCTGACCTGCTCTCATCAGCTGCACGCAGATCGAACGAGGAAGGAAGTGCACCCATTGCTCTGCAGATTTTGACACACCCAAATGGAGAAAGGGCTTGCATGGTAAAAGAAAAGAAAAAAATAAAATAAAATTGCACGTTCACATAGTTTCTACACGGCTTCTTTTAAACTGGCCCTTCAGAGTTGGGACATCTTCCAGGAAAACGTATGCGTCATGGCCAGCGCCGTGGTGTCGTCATGCCGTGGCTCGCTCATGTACGCAGAACATAAAGAAATAAAGAAATAAATAAACAAACAAACGCACTTCTGTCTAAGAGCATGCGGACATCCCGAACGTCTGGTCCAATCCAGCGTGTGCCTACCGGAGACCTGGCCCCTTCCCGTGATGCTGCGCAGTGGTTTGCTTTGCATCCGAACCACGAGTGTGTTAGTAGGTTCACGCTCTGAAATTGGATCAAAAGGCCTGGTCGGATGGACCTGAGGTCGGAATTCTCTCAAATTCTTTCACACCGAACCATTAAGGAGCTCGCTCTGTACACGAGGACGTTGCCATGTTGAAACAGGAAGGGACGTTCTGCAAACCTGGGTTTATTTTTGGCCCCGTTTTGGCCCCGGCGCCCCTTTTCACCTCGGCGCTGTATGAACAACCGATCTTTGCGCTGCAAATGGAAAAGAACCCCGACACTTGGCTAGGACTTCATTGAGCCCAGTGTGCTCTGGACTGGACCGGGCGTTTGCACCGACCCAAGAAACGGCCTTAGGTCTAACGCTTAACCACCCAGGGCGCATTTGATTGCAAACCTCAGCAGTTCCTGCAATTAAAGGTCCGCGGCGTGCGGTTGCGATATTACACATTACACGAAGACGTTGCATGAACTCTCGAATAAACCCAACGTTATGCCACCAGTCTTACAAAAGCAAACATTTCACAGAAGCCACTCAGCAAACAGGAACTCCTGAAGACCGGTGTGGGGCCTCCTCCCTTTATTTCTCACTTCACCTCATCCAGCTGCGTGAGCATATAAATCATCTGTCAGAGGGCTCGGGCCAGAACAGATCAGACTCGTTAGGGCCAGCATGCTTCTGTGGCTCTTTTGATTTAGGACTGGATAAGAGCAGCGTCAGTCACGACCCGGTGTTCGTTTGACCTACTTTTGTTGCGTGGCGAATCATGAAAGAAAAAAGTGGTGATCCAATCATTTAGGGTCGCTTCCTCTTTTTTTTTTAGGTGTGCTCCAATGATACGAAGCCATAGCGTTTCTCTTTATTTAAAGCCCGATCGTGAGCAATCAGCAGAAGAAAGAGGATCGGGTCTGAGCGCACCACATCCTGACGAGCTACACCCTTAACAGCCGCCGTCTCTGTGACAGGGTGTGAAACGTCCTACTGTTCGAGCTCTTAAGATAAACAAGGCTCGAGTTTATATTTCTCTAAAAGGAAATGGCACTGAATCTGATTTTTTTTTTTATGATGAGAAATGACTTTGGCCGCGAAGACGAGGCTTTACTGTAAAGAGGCGCCGCCAAACAAAAGAAAACCCACCACACAAAAGCGAGATCAACAGATCGCAGCCAGAGGCTTTGTTAGAAGAACAGTGTTTTAACGGAGAACGTGCGGCTGCTCTTCGAAACGATGGGGCACCAGTTGCTTCGATCAATCAGAACTTTGGTTAACACAGTAGGACATTCATAAAAATAAAAAAAAAAGAGTCCAGAAAACATTCTCGTTAATATGTTGCTGCCGCAGTGCGGAGTTTCTAATGCGTTTCCAGAATGCGTTTCCTTTCTGTAAGAGAACTTTTATCATTCGTTCATCAAAGCATGATGGGGCAGAGACGCCGCCGATAAACACAACACTCACTGATACTCTAGAACAGGATTTGCAAACCTCGCAGAAATATAAATGACCTTTACCAAGGGCCCGGACCCGGACCCGGACCCGGACCCGACCCCTTACCCTGACAGAGCCTGGCTTTTGGATATTTAGCTGATAACAGGTCCCTTTTTCATCTTTGGTCCAATAAAGGTCTGTAACCCTGATTGGTCTGAGCACAATCCCCGTTTCCATGGTTACAGTCCACCCCAGATGCCTCCGAGCCCAGAGAAGTGGGCGGAGCTTCTGAACCTGGTTATAACACGTTTTTTTGGTACGGTAACGTTGTGAGCGGTGTTCGTGAAGGTAACTCTGTACTGCAGAGCTTGATAAAGGTTGGATAAAATAATCCCTTCCCCACGTTCTCCTATCAGATACTGATCAACGACGGTCCTGAGGGAGCGCAGAGAGATCACCCCTCTTCAGTTTAGGCTTTTTTTACGACTGAAATCCCTCCAGATGTATGGATATTACGCTCTGCAGAGGGAGAAGTATGGAAATCCCTCCCCATCTTTCTTTGAGGAGCACTGCTTTTAAACATTTCATCGTTTTCCTCACACATTTGGTGATAAACTCATTTGGAAAGAATCATCTCATGCTTATGTTCGCTCCTAAAAGACTCAGGCTTTTGTGGATGCTGCCTTTGTACCAAATCGCATCATTATTTCGTTTTTGCTACCCGCCGTGCCAACCCCAGACCACATCTGGAATATCTCGGGTGCAGCGATGTCAAATTCAACTGAAATGTGATAAAAAAAACCGGGTTGGGTTTTTTTTTTTTGTGTTTTTTATTGGTGGAAATTTTGCATTTTCCATCCTGTCACAATTTCTGATTTGGACCTCTATAAACAGCAAAACCAGAGAAACGAATCGTTTTATGTCCCACTATCCGATGCTCGAAATTTGAAATACCTTCTCGTTTTTGTGAGCAGCTTAAATTACAGCGAGGGTTTCCACGGTATGCAAATGTGTTTCTAAAAATTCAGTAGCCACAGGCTGAAACTAAAACTCCCTACATCCCCTTAAGAAGTTCTGAGCTGGGTCACGTACCCCACCTGTTCCAACAGCAGTCTCTGCTTCGGCCACGGGGCCCCTGACTCTCTCTTCCCCAGCTGAGTCATTTAAGGATTCCACCCTGCCCTTTCGCCAAGCCCCGATGCCCTGCATTTCACCCAACAGTCGGTATGAACAGCAGAGGGTTGCTCGGAGGCAGAAGTGATTCTTGAACCAATTTAGGAAATAATCCAAACCACGATTTAAGCCACATTCCCACGGTGACGGGGACGAGACAGGGTGCAAGGCAGGAACCCTGGTCCCAGTCCTAGAGTCACACACTCGCCCTGGCACTCCTCTTTAGAGATGTCAGACAACATAATGCCTTATTCTGGAAGGCGGGACGACTCCGGACTACCTGGAGGACACGCGTGAGGAGAACATGCAACACATGGGGGCGGGGGCTCAAGAGAAGCAGTCCTAACTGTACGTAACACGCTGAGGTTGCCATGCCTTCGCTCTCCAGGTCTCGAGATTTAGCGGAATGATGGGGGGGGGGGAAGGGAATCGTAGCGGGATATTTGTGGGACCTCGTGGAGGCGTGGTTTCCAAACCTCCAGTCGATCAAACCACAAATTATAGACTGCGGCGTGGAATTTTGTGAGAATTCTCTACAGGCGCTACAGGAAATCCTAAAATCCTAAGTTATGTGGCCGATGATGAACGCTTACGGGATGCATGTTTATGCATTTTTCGTTCGATCTCATGTAGTTTGGAACAGGACCTTGCTTTGGTATGAGATTTCTTGTGTGTGTGGGATCAGTGGCTTACAGATTGCAGTGTTTTTGGGGTTTGGCAAATCAAAGCCACTCATGAATTGAGCTTAGAGCCTTAGGCATCTCGATCCCATGCCGGATTTCTCACTCTGGTTAAGGTTTCACACCCAGCAAAGGTGCTCTGATCATGGAACCAGCCTGAGATGATTTGATTCGTTAAAGGGGCGCCCAGCTGGAACAAAAAGGGGCACCAAGTGTTCCCCAAAAACTCCCGCTCCTTCACATCACGCAATCCAAGGCAGGACGGATCCATGCTTTCCTATTTTCAGACCAAATTCGGACCCGACCGCCCAAACACCTCAGCAGAAATCTGAGACTCGTCAGAACAGGTGCCGTTTTTCTGATCTTCAGTTGTCCAGTTTTGGTGATTGCCTGGCTGACAGCAAGGGCACCCGGTTTGAGATCCTGCTGCTGTGGCCCATCTGCTTCAAGGTTGGACATGTTGTTTGTTCAAAGATGCTCTTCTTGCGCACCTCGTTTGTAACGAGTGCTCACGAAAGAGTTCCTGCTACCTTCCTGTCACCTCAAACCAGTCTCGGGTTCACAGATCAGGCTCTGGGCCTATCCCAAAATTCACTGGCGCAGGTGAACGTGTTGCTTTCGTGCCAGTCCGTCGCTCAGGGCCCAAAAGAGGTTGCTGTTGACTCTATGACACGTGCTGTTTGGTGTCTGTGGACTGAAAGCTGTTTTTGCAACAGGGGCAAAATGACACGAATTACATTTTTAGGACATTTTAACAAACCGTTAACGAGCTAATTATAGCTAATAAGCTAACGAGCTAATTAAGCCCTAAGATTCGGAGCGTCTGTAAACGTGCACCAACGCTGGAGCACGTGCGCAGCTTGCGCTAACTTGTCTGCATTACAGCTCGTCACTGACACCTGTGTGCGGTTTGGAGTAAATCCATGAGCAAGGATGTGCTCTGCTGTTTTATCCACTAGGTGGCGCTGTTTACTAACATAAACTGCCGCTTTAACCCTATCACATCAACGATTTGTTTTCTAAATTAATTAAAAAGGATCCTATTTAATGCAATGACTAGGAAATAAAATAATATATATAAACA
>JAUZST010058944.1:0-23516 GCA_034779995.1 Parotocinclus haroldoi
AGGCAGCTGGGACCACAGTCACCAAGAAAACCATTGGTAACATTACGTCGTAATGGATTAAAATCCTGCAGTCCCTGAAAGGTCCTCCTGCTCAAGAAGGTACATGTGCAGGCCCATCTAAAGTTTGCTGATAAACACCTGGATGATTCTGAGAGTGATTGGGAGAAGGTGCTGTGGTCAGATGAGACAAAAGTTGATTGGTTAATTGGCATTAACCCAACTCGCTGTATTTAGAGTAAGAGATGCTAAGGGCACAGGACTACTTCACCGCATCAATGGGAGAATGTACAGAGCCATGTAGCATAAAATCCTAAGTAACAACCTCCTTCCCTCCGCCAGGACATGGTGAAAACGGGTCGTGGCTGGGTCTTCCTGCATGATAGTGGCCAAAAACATACAGCCAAGGCCACAAAGGAGTCGCTCAAAAAGAAGGACATTAAAGTCATGGAATGGCCTACAGTCTCCAGACGATAATCCCAACGAAAACGTATGGGGAGAGCTAAAGGTTTGAGTTGCCAAGCGACAGCCTAAATCATCACGATTTAGAGATGATCTGTAAAGAGGAGTGGACCAAAATTCCTCCTGACCTCATCATCAGCTACAAAAAACGCCTGACTGCTGTGCTTGCCAACAAGGGTTTTGCCACCAAGTATTATGTCTTGTTTGCTAAAGGGATCAAATACTTATTTCTCTCTGCCTAATGAAAATCAATGTATTTAAAATATTTTATACAATGCAATTTCTGTATTTTATTTTAAAATAAACACACCCTTAAAATTATAGACGGTTCATATATTTGTAAGTGGGCAAAATAAAAATGATTTCCTCCAGTGTAATCAGAGCACTTGTTTATTTACAGATCCAGTTTATAACCATCTTTACCTGCCTCATCTCTTTGTAGCTGTGGTGTTTGAAATCCAACTTGTCGGTGGTGGTGACTCGCCGGTGGTAGTAATTATTAGGATCTATAAAACACAGATGCATGACTCATGTCACTGGCACTGTAGATCAAGTGTTAAAGATCAGATTGTGATTAAATAATAATATTTCAAAATGTTTATTTTTGATTTAGACCAGATCAGTATAGCATCAATACATTCTATTAAGATTTAATAAGAACATTGCCTAGTCAATTATCATCACTTCCCTGAGTATAAATAAACAAAAAAGATCCCCTGTCCACTCTGGGGGAAAACAAATTTAAAATATATTTATTTAGCATGACTAGCACTTTGACTGCTCTGCAGATACACAGCTCCATAATAAGGTGACACGCTCTGCGAATTGTGTTACAATTGTGTACCCTTCTGTCTCATCAGACAAAATATTTTTTTGTTGCTTGGGTACCCAACACCCTGTCACCAGTTCATGGTTTGTCCCTGTGCTAACCACTGTAGGTAGGTACTGATCACTGCTAACTGGAAGCACCAATCAAGCCTTGTTCTTAGTGACCAGCCATCTCATCATGGCTTACTCATCTTACCCATGTAATGTTTTTTTATATTAATTGCGAACATTTTGCTTGGGTGTCAGATCTGAAGAGAGATGTAGCGCTTGTATGCTAGTGGCACAGAAAGTAATAATAATAGCCGGAGTTTTATATTCTTATTGTGCTTCTGGAAAATGCCCTATGACTTTAGTGTTGCAGCTTCATCTGTGTGAATGATTTATGGCAGCTGAAATAAAATAAGGTAAGAAAACAGTAAAGGTTTTACGTAACTTGGTCAAAACTGCTTGTATAAACTGTAAAAACTCAAAACGTCCGCAAAAACGTACAATCTTGTACAATGGTGTGAAAGGTTCTCAGACAAAAAAAGAACAAAAGTTGGTTAAAAAAATGTTAAAAAAAAGAATCCATTTAAACTAATGAGACCAATAAATCATACTTGGTCATTCATGCATTTATGAAAATTATTCACTCTTACATATCCCAGAGTTGTAAAAGTATGTAAATCCTTGCATTCAGTATCTGATGTGATCAAATATGTCAGACAATGTAAATAAAAAATGCACAGTTTGTAATAATCACTGGTTTAGCTGCACTGCTTGCATATGAGACTTATGCATGTGTGTACTTATGTTTTGTTTAACGTTAACATTGCCATGAAGTGCCATTGTAACCATATATTGTTTTGTTTTAGGCTATTTTGAGCACAAGGTAAAGGGTATTATTACCTGGTAAAGGGCAGCCAAGTATTTCTGCCCTTATGCAAACACTACCATGGCTGTACCAGGAACGTGGGTTAATTCGGATGTAACGAGCCACCACAGGTTTGGGCAGTTTGTTTAGCACCGGCATCTCCTTCTCTTTATTGGCAATGAAAAGCTACTGAGGCAAGAAAATAAATAAATAAAAAGGAAATAGATTAATAAGAAAAATGATTGCAACGTCAAGGTAAAATAAAGTACATACAAAAACCATATGGATATATGATATGACATATGATAAATATCCCCTAAATCTACAACTGATTCAATATTAAAAGAAAATTAGAGCCTGTTCAATAGTATGTAATTGCATAAAATAGTATAAAGTATAAAAACAGTTTATCTTGTTGGAAATTGCACTTAACACTTACGTCTTGTAGAAAGGATTTTACAGCCATTTCCACATTCTTTTGCAATTTTGATCAGTGGATGGTGAATGTACAAGTTTTTTTTTCTCACATTACTTCAGATTACTTCAGTTTTTCAGTTTCACATAATTGACAGAGTACAGTAGATGAGTACTTAATTTACTTAAAGTAAAATCGTTGTGTGTTTGCACACACACTTAAAAGAATACTTGTTCTTTTACAAGACAAATGGAATTCATAACCACATAGGATTTCAATTTAAAAAGTGAGCTTTGGGTGGATGTCTTCAACTGCATATGTTCTAGGTTTGCAAGGACATCATTTTATAATCTGTTACGTACATAAGTATAGATTTATCTCCAGTCTGCTTTATGTATCCAAGATTCTACTGAATGTATCGCTTTTTTATGTCTGAAATAGTAATACAATAGTATTTTTTAAACACATTTTATATTAATTTGTAAATATGGCTGGAAAGACTTACGGTATAATGTGAAAAACGTAAAGATTTGACCTTGATTGAGAGTTTATAAGTTAGCTATTGTAAGTAAAGTTGGATTATATACCTTAATTATATTTATTTTGTAAATCTGCTCACCAGATCTCTGGAACCGTTCTTCAGGGTAACCCAGGTGTGAGAATCATTGCTGATTGAAACTCGATAAGATGTAACCCAGTCGCTACTGCAGAGTCATGAGTCAGGAACAGAAATGATTTTAGAGAATGGGTACAGGTGCTGAACTGTATTATTATAATTTTTTTATATCTACCATTACAAAACATTTTCAACTTAACTTGACCTGCAATACATTCAGTTGATGGTGGGAGATGTAAAAGCTGCACTGGCTATTATATTAGAATGAATACATTGACAGACCCACATGTTACTGTAATCACGAATTAAAGTTGATATTTTTAAAATTAGATTAACTAACAATTAAATTGGCCATGGTTTTATACTTACTTAAAATGTAATCAAACTACTAAGACATGTCTAAATTGTACATGCTAATGTAGCTACAAGGCCATAGTATGTTGTAGTGACTGTGGCTAGAAAAAAAAAAAAACTATTGCACGGGCAACTAATCAAGCTAATCACATCCCATTGGGTTGTTCTAGGCTTATTGTGTCTGGAATTTACAACCCCAGCATTCATTTTTATATTTTCTTCAGGTGGGTCTGAAAGTAAAGCCTGACCAAAAGTTGATGAGGTGATGATATCTGTAACGCACTAAGATATACTTGGGATTTTGGGTTATATAAATAGACTTGTCTTTACCAATGGCAGTTTGAGACCAAAAGTACTATAAGAAAGCCTTTATTTTTATGATAAGCATGCGTTAAACATACACTGTCGTACGTGCACATTGTATTTTAGAATACATGACTGAGGTTACATTTTCAACTTTAACAAGAGACTGCTTAATTACAGCCTGCTTTGCTTTTATATACCGTTCTTCCAGTTCAGCACCTTGTCAGTCCTTGTCACATCTTCTCTGTTGGCTGGTCCTGGTTCTTGAAACATGGTTTGTTTGTTGGTTGTTGTTTTATGTACTGCTGCCTGTACTGTGACCATTAATATCCTGTTTTCAATGATTAGACCCAGCAAACTTGGATTTGTCATGCCGTAAGCATGCTTTCCACTGATCATTAACTTCCACATTTTCATTCCAATATTTGTAAGTATCAGCGTGTCTCAACCTTTAAAACCCTTAAATATGGTTTATTGGCTGCTACTTCTTAAAAAAGACCCAAATATAAAGATATAAATATAGACGGCTCAATGTGGCCAAATGCAGTGTATGGAGCAACATACTGTTGCGCAGTTGTATGTATGTATAGACACAGTCTAATGATTACATCACCCCTTTATGGTGGAAAAGAGAGGTCTGTAATATTCTCTCGTAGGTGCATCTCAAATGTGAGGAAAAAAAAGAAATCACATTATATGAAGGACAAATGATGAGGGAAGGAGGTTGTTGGCCAAAATCTTGCGATACATGACCCAATCCATCCTCCCTTTAGTAAGGTGTAGTCGTCCTGTCCCCTTTGCAGAAAAGCACCCTCAAAGTATGATGTTTCCACCCCCATGCTTCATGACCGGGACGGTATTCTCACCCTTCTTCCTAATCCAAACACAGGAAGTGGAGTTCATACCAAAAAGCTTTATTTTGGTCTCATCTGACCACATGACCTTCTCCCATTCCTCCTCTGGATCATCCAGATGGCCTGGACATTTGTTGGCATAAGCAGGGGGCCTTAGGGGCCTTGGCTAACCATGTCCTGAAGCATTTTATTTCTTGACGGCATAGTGTGTTACTGTCATCTTGGAGACTGTGGTCTCAGCTCCCTTTATGTCATTGACCAGGTCCTCCCCTGTAGCTCTGAGATGATTCCTGACCTTTCTCAGAATCATCCTTACCCTACGAGTTGAGATCTTGCAAGGAGTCGCAGACCAAGAAAGACTGACAGTCATCTTGTGTGTCATCCATTTTCTAATAATTGCACCAACAGTAATTACCTATTGTCATGTAGCCTATCCCAGCGTTGTGCAGGTCTACAATTTTGTCCCTGGTGTCCTTAGACAGACTTTGTTCTTTGCATGGTGGATAAGTTGAAGTATGATTGATCGAGTGTGTGGGCACGTACCTTTTATACAGTTATGAGGTCAAACAGGTGCAATTAATGAGGTAAAGAGTGCAGAATTTGAGGGCTGTAAGTATTTGATACACCTACACTGCTCTGATCAAATGCTTATTTTAATAAAAGCGTGATTTTTTTTTAATTCTGTCTCTCACATTTGATGTGTATCTATGATTAAAATGTCTAAAGTTACAGAAAAGCAGAGACGACAGTAAAAAAATAGGTGTATGTTTGAGTACTCACGACCAATGGGAGCTTCTCCCCTGTGTGATGATTCCAGTGAATTTAGTCAGTCTCCTGGCATTGACCTCCAGCCACTGCTGTGTGTCAGTCCTGCCTGCACACCATGCGCCATCATATAAATCATCCTCATGCAGACCAGCCTACATAGCACAAAAATAAAATTATGGCCTATATACCATGTCTGTTCTTGACCTTCTTGAAAAGTTCTGATTAATCATGCTGGAATCCGTTGAATTATTAGATTCTTAATCAAATGCATCAAAGCTAACCAAAGCCTATATGAAGGTTCATGTGATTAACTGCTATAATGACATTAATTCATTCATTAATTCAAACCTGCTCAATCTAATTCTGGAATTCAGCGGGACCTATCCTACAATTCAGCACACTGCACAAGGCGGGAACCAACACTAGATAAGCTGCCATTCCATCACAGGGGATATGACACGCATGCATATACTGTGGTAAGCAAGATGGGCATAAATGGCAAAACGTTAAAAGATGAAACACTCTCTTCAACATTCTATCATATATTCAATATCACTGTATTCTTTTGGTTTTGTACAATTTTGGAGTATAGAAACAAAAGAGGTCCTTGCAAAAGTGTGGGAACCCAAGGTGATTTGAGTGCTCAGATAACTTTAATTCATGCCTCAGACCTTAATTAGCCTGGTAAAGATATGGTTCCTTTACAATCATCATTAGGAAAGACCAGGTGATGGACATTTTAATTATATAAAACCAGAATCATCTAACCTTGTCACAAAAAAACCAACAGCCATGGACACTCTGAAAATGAAAACTGTTGAGGCCCACAAACAGGAGAAGGATATAAGAAGTTAGCAATAAGAAGCATTTTCAGGTTGTAATTTCCTAATTAAGACACGGCAGTTAACGGGAACAGTGGAGGTCAAGAGAAGGTCTGGAAGACCAATAAATATGTCAGAGACAGCTGCTCATGGAATTGCTGGAAAGGCAAAAAAACCTTTAGTAGACTTTGGAGTCATGGGACTGTGGTGGCCTAGCGGTTAAGGTACTGGACTCTGGACCAGAAGGTCCAGTGTTCAAATCCTGCCTCTGCCAGCCTTCCACAGTTGGGTCCTTGAGTAAGACCCTTAACCCACAATTGCTTGGATTGTAAGACTGTACCAATTGTAAGTCGCTCTGGATAAGGGCATCTGCTAAATGCCGTAAATGTAATGTAAATGGAACATTGTTTTACTGTTAAACGACACCTGCACAAACATGGCCTTTATGGAAGAGTCATCAGAAGAAATCCTCTCCTGCATTTTGCAAAAGAACATCTAAACAAGCATGATGCATTTTGGAAACAAGTCCTGTGAACCAATGAGGTTAAATTAGATTGCATTGAGGTATAAAAGGTATATTTGAAGAAAAAAAATGGAACTACCATGAAGCATGGGGGTGGATCAATTGTAACCTCTAGGCTTATATCCTCTACTAAAATGGCTACAAAGATTTTCTTGAGAGAGGGTATAACCTGGTACCGTGTACAGGTTTGAGCGGATTTAGTAGGATGTGGACAGAGCTGGGAGAGCATCTGCACTTGACTGTGACCAACATTATTGTTTTTGTAAGCAATAATGTCTCATTTGTTTTATTTAACTGCAGTACATTTGCAAAAACTATTTTGAGGATTGTATATGTAAGTCATTTTGCTGCTTGCTAACTGTTTGTAATAAATGCAAATTGTTTGTAATAAATGCAAGTATTGTATTTGATGTCTGGAAATTGATTTATTTGAGTGGTAGTTAAGGGAGCTTATATTGTAAGAAATACAAATAGAAAAAAATTGAGGCAATAGTTTGCATGGATCTGTCTATGTTGGTGGAGCTTAAAGAAATTAGTCGTGACAGCTTGAATTTGAATGACTTTCTTTAGTTCTGTTTATTTAAAAACCTAAGTATGTTCAACTTAAATATTTTTAGTTGGTGGGGGTGTAGGAAATGAAGTTAACTTATCATATTGATTTTAGTTATACCGTGATGATTTATTTAAGTATATTAAAGTGACTTAGGTTCAGCTATAGGGAGAGAAGTGGCAACGACCAAAATTTAGATGAGGGAAAAACGAAGTAACATTTATTGTGACACAAGGAAAAGATATCAAGAGCCACAATAGAAAATGTAAACCTTTAGTCAGTCAGCAAACCGTACGGTCAGTCAGTTACCCAATGTAGAAACAAAGGATATTAAAATGTAACCCCCCAAAGTTCAGTGTTTGTTTTGAACCTGAAGTCCGAAATTTGTTTCAATCCCAAAGTTCATTGTTTACCATCAATGTTCAAACTCAAAATTTCAGTTCAAGGTTCAATAAGTGTCCTTTCAATCTGCAAAAAAAATAAAAAGGGGGTAAAGAGTAAAAAAAAGAAGCTAACCTGCATTATAAACAGATGCTCACCAGAGATTTACTGGTTAAAACACTCTGGAGTGATAATTCAAACAAAAAAAAGATGCAGTCATGAAGTCTCCAAAGTTGCAATGCACTAATTTACACATGGCACAGCGCCCACTAGTGGACAGGGGGCAAACACTATATCTACCCCCAATAACCCAGTGCAATGTATGTGGGTTACACTTTGTAGCTTTGTTATTGTTGGAAGCAGTTTTGCTGATGTTCTATCATACTATCACTTTCCTCTTTCAAGCCATCTATGAATCTTCATTCAAAAAACAATATGAGGCCAATCCCAAGCAAATCCGACACCTTGCTCTGCGCATTGAAACGGACCTGGCAACCCTTGAACTCCATACCACTGCACATACACAGACAGAACAGTCAATACCTCCTTGGGACCTCAAAACACCAACGATTATCGTGAGACTCCCAGAAAATCGCAAACAAACTACCCACCTGAAGGAGTACCACAACCTGTTTTTAGAAACCAGAGAACCGTTTTCCCACTATAAGACCATTTACACAGATGGATCAAAAACAAAGACAAAAGTCTCAGCAGCAATCTTCTCCTCAAACTACCAACACCGCATACGGCTGCCAAACCACAGCTCCATTTTCTGTGCAGACGGATATGCCTTGATATTAGCTCTAGAATACATCCAATTTTAAAAAAAATCCTTGTATGTACTGACTCAAAACCATGCCTTAAAACCTAGAACAACTTAATACAGACAGCCCCATCATCTCAGAAATCCTAATTAAAAACAAAGGACTTGAGGAGCAAAAATTTGTCTTTTGCTGGATACCAAGCCAGATAGGAATCCCAGGAAATGAAAGAGCTGATCGGATCGCAAGAACAACAACAGAAGATACCATCACTACTCGACTCATTCCCCTCACAGATGCTTTAGCAAGGATTTTTGCCTACATTAAAAACAAATGACAAAATGGATGGGACAATGAACTACACAATAAACTGCACGAAACTGAACCAAAATCTGGGAATAACTATACAAAAATGAACGGTCGGAAAAAAACAAACAGTCTTTAGCAGATGCCGAATTGGACATACCGCACTTACACACAAGCACCTCCTCTCAGGGGAAGATGCACCAACCTGCCAAGCATGTGGAACCACGCTCTCAATTAAACATATCCTTACAGAATGCCCAATATATGGAAAAGAAAGACAAAATATTCGACAAGAAAACAGTCTGCAAACACCGGAGAAAATACTGACCTTTTTACATCACATTAATATGAAACATCTTATGTAAACTGACTATTTTTGAAATGGTGTAAAACACAAACAAACAAACAATATTGCCACAATATTGTGGTTACTCAAAATATTTTTAGCATTTGTTTTGTTTAATGGTGACACTCTCTCGTCTTTTTAAAGTCTATTATTATTGTTAGTGGCTCTTGCAGTTAGCGGAGTTGTCTCAGAGCTGCAGAGATCCTTAGTTCGACCGTGGCCTGTTTGGGGTTTGTTTCTTTCATGAATAGCCATTGTGAAACAATGAAGTAAATAAGGTAATCAAGAAGCTTGTATGACTTTTGTCTGCCATCGTAAAGACAGCTGGATTAACCCAAACACTGCAGTTTTGATATGCTATTCATAACAGTAAAGTTTAAAGCATGCACACCTGGAATCTCCATAGACAAATACTGTCATTATAGCGTGTTGTATTAAACAGCTTAGTGACGCGACATGGCAGTCTCGGAATGTTTTACCTCAGAAACAAGTCCGTAACAATTGGCCGACTAGCTTGCACAGAGCCAAAGCCTGTTGAAAAATGTTGTTTTAAATGAATCAAGCAAAAAAGGATTACCAATTAAGAATTACTTCCTACTCATGAAGATGAATATTGTAGTAATTATACTGAACTAACCTGTATGTTGAGCCGACCTCTGTGAGCTCCCAGGCCATACCTCTGCATGGTGGAAGCATGAAGCTGGAAGTCATCGATTTTCAGACTCTCCAGACCCAGCGGAGGGCAATCTTAAAAATGAGAGTAACATAAACTGCACAAACAAGGGCAACAGGAACAGTCATTTTTTCAATATTTTTCATGTCAGTAATGTTTAATGGTTAATAGGCTAATTAATAAGAATCTTTACTATCACAGGTAACATACCTGCCAAATACAGCCTAAAAGTCAGTTAGTAAATCTTTAGATTTGTAGTTACTTTGTAAATATGAATGCAATCAAAACTGGCCTGTTTTGACACTGTGAAAAAATTACTTGTTGCCTGTATCAAAACTCGTGAGCCACCTTAGTAAAATGTATTAATAAATTGCTTAATCAGTCGTAGTGTTTTTTTCCACAGAGAGAAAAAGTGGACAGCAAACTAAAACCCCAACTGAGCTAGAACAGGAGCTAGAAAAGGATCCCCACAAGAACTGCTTGACAATCGAATCCTCTACATGTCCCATCTCTCAGTGTGTTTTGGGTGATCATACACTCTACTGAACAGAATGTGTGGAGCTCAAGCGCAACAACCAAATCAACGTTTGGAGCATGTGCATGTCCCTGGTGTCAGGAGTTCTTTTATGAGTTTCCTTAATTTGACCTTTTTTCTTCTGATTCAGTGTAAATGTAAAGTTTGTACTGTAAAAACAATCTATTATAAGGAAAATATCTGATGAAATTTAAGTCAAGACTATACCATAAAAACAACTATTTTTTTAACAGAATTAGTATTTTGCCCCTTTGAACTGTTTTCATTATATTTTAATTTCCTAATCATATTAGAATTAACTCTGTCTAAGGTTTTTTTTGCTTTGCTTTAAAGATGAACTAAAGCTTTCCACAGAACAAAGCTGTTCTACCAGTGAAATGAAATTTACAATGGACAATCATTAGGTTTTAAGTTGAAGACATATGCAACGTTTTTATTTCTTTACCTCATATTTGATTTAAGGCAGTATCATTAGCTCTGCTGTCATCATTCACGCACAAATCAAGACCTAAATATGTCTCTGGTTTTAAAAATCTTCCAGTACTGAATCATGTTTCATAATTTTAAAAATTATTTTCAATATATTGTTTTGCCAATTGTTTTTGTTTTGGGATCTAGCAAGGCAAGTTTAGAGACAGGATGACCAGGACATCCTGTATGTGGACTGAAATGTTGCCAAGCAAAAGTGATTAGATTGAAAAAAAACGCATTTCAGTTTGGAGTTAAAGGTTATGAAGACAGAGTATTAATCTTAGAATAAAT
Organism: Parotocinclus haroldoi; assembly: GCA_034779995.1. Lineage (NCBI taxonomy): Eukaryota > Metazoa > Chordata > Actinopteri > Siluriformes > Loricariidae > Parotocinclus > Parotocinclus haroldoi. Next base: position 11,109 of record JAUZST010058944.1, read on the forward strand.
ACTTGCGTTAAATATATATATTCAGTTTGAGAGACCTTGTCTGGTCTCAGCTTTAATTAGTGTACTCATTTCATTCCCTACTGCTAAACCTTTTTTTTTTTCAGTCAAAGCGCACTATTACATAGGCTTTTCTTCTTATATACGACTCTAACAAACTGGACGACAGTTTCTTCAGGTTTTTCCTCTTGAAATTAATATGAGAGTATAGTGTATATAGTATATGTCAAGCTGGACACAAAACACTTGAGATTTGCTTTATCACATAGGAATTTGGAGAAACATAAAACATTGAATTAGTCACATTTAATCACTGTTTAATTGCATAATTATGCTGTTCAGCTGAGCAAATGTTTTGCAGATGATTTTTGATTGTACTCAGCATCTGGTGCCTCTTGTCGGTTTCCAACAATAGTCGTGCAGCACTGATGTATTCCAAGTGTTCTGATACCACTTTTCCATAGTTTGGATGCCTTAGTGAAAACTTTGACCGTTTGCCTTTGATTTCACCAAGCTCAGTACGAACTGAATCCAAATGTGAATGCAGAAAATGTATTTCAGTTATATGTTGCACTTATTGTGTTCGATGTTGTATTCTGTAAGAATGTTGTTAGTGAGCTCTGTGTAGTTTGATGCTCTGTTGTTGCCAAGACACGTATCAATGACATCAGTTATTTTCTCTGGCCCCACTTGCAGATCAACAAACTCACTGTCTTCGGTGACTTGTGTGATTTATGGACAAACAAAATTGCCCGCTTTAATCTTGGCATCAGTTATTCTTGGAAACATCCCAACAAAACATCTCTCAAAATAGAAAAATCCATAACCTTGTTTTATTTATTGCTTTCACATTGTTCAGCAATGAGTTTTAAATGAAGATGAGGCAGACTATGTTTAGTTAATTTAGTCCTTAGGTGGTTTATGTACCACAGTTGTCTGGCCTGGATTCTTACAGTTCTTATATATATAATCTGACATTTCAGTTAGTCTGTCTCATTCACAAAGGTAACAGCACTACTTTTTATGTTCATATCTGAGATGCATGCAATAAGGAGTTAATATGCAAATTTAATTAACAGAAAGAGAAACAACGGGAGCTGAAACTGAAGATGGGCAATACATAGTCTGAAACCCAGAATAAGTACCAAAACACAAACACAGTACTAACTGGGAATTAACTGGAACTTCCTGTCTGGCTAAATTCACGACAGAGAGGAGGGATCAGGGAATAGAGAGATGCAATGAGCATGGATGAAGAGTACAGGAGACAAAACAAGTGGAAAAGGAGTGGAAATGTTAGGGAACAAAACATACAGTAGCCAGCATAGGACACCCAAAGGTACAAATTACAACCATAAATGTGCATGGCAAAATTTAAAATACTTTGCAAACTAACTAACAAACGCTGAGTTCAAATCACTGAATAAAAGAGTAACATATAGGACATGTAGTCCAGAAGTGCCGTTATGAAACTTCCCTAGCCGCATTACAGATACTTTGATACCACATACAGTGGAGGATATGATTATTTGATTTTAAGTTTGCCCACTTACAGACATATAAAAAGTCTAAAATTAAGGGTAGGTTTATTTTAACAGTGAAAGATAGAATATCTAAAAGAAAATCCAGAAATTGTATTGTGTAAAATCTGCATTTTGCAGAGAGAAATAAGTATTTGATCCCTCTAGCAATCAAGACTTAGTACTTGGTGGCAAAACCCTTGTTGGCAAGCACAGCAGTCAGATGTTTCTTGTAGTGATGATGTTTGCGCACATGTCAGGAGGAAATTTGGTCCACTCCTCTAAATCATTACGATTTTGACGCTGTTGCTTGGCAACTCGGACCTTCGGCTGTCCCCATAAGTTTTCTTTGGGATTATGGTCTGGAGACTGGCTAGGCTAGGCCATGACCTTAATGTGCTTCTTTTGTGAGCCACTCCTTGTTGCCTTGGCTGTATGTTTTGGGTCATTGTCGTGCTGGAAGACCCAGCCACGACCCATTTTAATGTCCTGGCAGAGGGAAGGAGGTTGTTACTTAGGATTTTATGCTACATGGCTCTGTACGTTCTCCCATTGATGCGGTAAAGTAATCCTGTGTCCTTAGCAGAGAAACACTCCAGCCTTGTGCAGGTCTATAATCTTGTCCCTGACATCCTTAGAAAGCTTTTTGATCTTGCCCATGTTGGAGAGGTTAGAGTCTGACTAAATAACTGAGTCTGTGGTCAGGTGTCTTTTATACAGGTAACAATCTATGCTATCTTTAATGCAGGTAAGGAGTTGATTAGGAGCTTCTAACTGGTCTGTAGGAGCCAGAACTCTTAATGTTCGGTAGGGGATCAAATACTTATTTCGCTCTGCAAAATGCAAATAAATCTACATATTTTATTTTATCTTACAAAATCAGCAAGGGATCAAATAATTATTTCCTCCACTGTATGTAGCGGGCAGCAGGCAGAGAGCTAACCCATTGTAGGGCTCACACAAGACCACTCCATCTGGTATGAAACCCAGGACGTTCTCCAGCTGCAGCTTTAGGCTTAACTTTGATTAATTCATTAAAAATAATAATAATAATAATAATATTGAGGGGTCATGCACATAACCAAACTAACCCAAAGCATTCATTAACATCAAACCATCTCACTCTGGAACAAAATAGTTCTGGTTTAGCTTTTGATACATTTAAGTCCCTGTTTGGGTCATCCAATGTTGACTCTTTATTATGAATTTTGATCAGAGGAGGGCGGCCACACATCTGGTTTATGGTATTTTTACCTGCTCAATGTCTCTGCTGGCTCTGCTACCGGTAAGCTGGCATTATGTGACGCTGGTCTCATGCCTAAAGCAGACTGGAGTATTCATTGAATCTTTTTTTCTATTTTCATTACAGTCACTGATACGGGCAGACGTAAAAGTTTGTAATGTGATCTATGATCTGTTCTAGTCATAACATTCAGACTGCAAACACACTGACTTCCAAGTACCTCTGAGCCAAATTCTCAGGGTGTCTGCATATGACGCACATCCAGTGTGAGGAACCAAATTTGACATCTGAGTTACAGATCACAGGCTTTCATAATAAATTATGTCTTTGAGTCATTTCTGCTGTATTAAATCTTCCTGAAGTGCACTTCTGAGTGGAACCTGTTCTGTTAAACCGCTGTATGGCCACCGTGCCGCAGCTCACTTTTGGGGTGTTGGCCATTTTCCTATATCCTAGGCCATATTCATGTGAAGCAATAATTATTTTTTTAATCTTAAGTTCTTTGCCACGTTGATCTTCCAGCGACCAGTATGAGAGTGTGAGAACGATAACACCAAATTTAACACACCTACTCCCCATTCACACCTGAGACCTTATAACACTAACGAGTCACATGCTAGTGGAGAGAGAAAATGGCTAATTGGGCCAAAGTTTGACCATTTTCACTTAGACATTAGACATTAATGGCTTTGGGTTGAGTTATGTTGAGGGCACAGCAAAGGTATGCTGTTATACAAGCTGTAGACTGACTACGTTACATTGTGTGAACGTGTCGTATCTTCAGTGTCGTACCATGAGAACGTGATGAAACCTTTACAATTGACGGGTGTCATTGCCAGAACAAAATGTGCATTAACATGCATTCGAACATCTTTTGTAAATGTGGAAAGCTTTTATAGCCTCAGCTACCTAACTAAGCATGGCCAAAGTTACATAAGATAGCATTCGAACCAGCGCTAAATGCATCAGAGACCTTTTGAGTACTACAGCTCATATACTGTATAACGTACCAAACTCACAAAGCCAATAACTGTAACCCGGGAGCTTAGGATTCTGCAGCTAAAATTTAATCATAAATATAAATAACTAATGTTCAACACTTTATACAACTTTTGCTGTAATAGTAGAATATCATACCACATGCTAATGTAGCTAAATGTAGACTCTCAAACTCTAATGAAAAACTGCTCTTTAAAACTGAGTTTAATAGGAAGAGTTTTCGATCTCTACTGCATACACACACACTATTCACAGCAGCTTCTGAAGTGTGACCACTATCTTTCGCACTTGCCCACAATCTCCTGCTAACACATATGTGGAGACGAAAGTTTTTTTTGACCATTTATGCTATAACATCTTTCTCCCTTCCTCTCGCTTTCTGCAGAGGTCATTAGCAAGATTTATATGATTGCGTATATCAGGGTAAGTGTCATTGTGCTGTAAATTGCCATGCTGAAACCCATCTGCATGCAGGCTGCACTCCCTGTAGGTTTAATCAATCAGTATCTGTCTGTATCTCTATCTGTCTGTAACACACATCCCAAATACAGGAATCACCCGTAATTATCGAGTAAATTACATCTTGTAAACGCTTCACAGGTCGAAGGTTATCATGTTACAGTTGATTAGACAGATGAACCTGTGCAAAAGCTTTTTCATCTGCAAAACCATTTTTTTCTATAGAAAGCTAGACTGATTAAACCATTCGCCCACAATTTCCACGAATCAAACCACTGCCATGCAAATGCTAAACTAAACAAAACACTCAAAATATTAAACAAGCAAATCATGTCCACTTAGAATGTTGGAACTGGTTATGTTCTAAGTAGTGTAGTATTCTTTTTAAGGGTATAATATACAGTAATTAGTAATCCAAACAGATAAAGTGCTTTGAAGCATGGCAAATGGCTTTAGTATGCAACCCCAAAATCTGAAAAAATCTGGGATTGTTCTAATGCAAGCAAAAACAATTGCATTGTTTCTTACACTTACATTGACCTTATATTTAACTGCAGACGGTAGGAATCCAATGTATTTCATGTATTGTCCGGTCAACTTAAATAAACATACAGTATATTCTTGCATTTTTAGGCCTGCACCACATTCCAAAAAGTTGGGACAGGGAGATTTAGAGGTAGTAATAAATTACATTCATTTAATAATAAATAAACTCTACAGAAATCACCATGCCCTGGCCACACCAGAGTGCAGTAACTCCCTCTATCATTCAGTTATCAGGAGACGATGTGCTTCCGAGGACTTCGCGCTGAGGACTCAGTATGTCAAATCTTTTACATATTTAAATTTAATTGTTATTATTTGCTTAATTTTACAAACTTAACTATTTCATGTAACATCTAGGCCACACAAGGAGCATGGGTCCCTTTTTGCAAATATGGCAAGAGGCACACCACCAAAAAGTAGTCTCTGAGAGCCTTTTTAAAGGGCGCAAGACTCAATGTCTAACCATATCAAACCTGTAATCATTTAAATATCTGCCTTAGTCATTATCTCATACTGAGTTTTGGAGCAATCCAACATTTTTACCTGGGTTCCTTATTATTATTATTGTTGTTATTATTATTGTTTATATATTGTTGTTTATATCATTGTCGATGGGTGTACATTTGCATTGTAACTTATATAACCATAAATGGGTTTCTGTAAGGTTGGGTGTGTTTTGGAGGACTTTGGGTGAAACCACCCATCCTGCTTTTTTAATAAAGTTATGTTCCTAAGCAACTGAGGCTAAGATTCCTCATTGATCCATCCCATAAACTCAAAATTCAAGCCAAAATTTTAAAATCGCCTCTTGGTTTGTGTTTTATCTGGATCGTTATGTTCTCTCTCACGCCTCTGTTTCTCTTTTTTTCTGTTTTCACTGTTAGGGACTTTTGTTAAACAGTTAACAGTTAAAATTCTCCAACACGAGCACCATATCAGGACAATGTTCCTTCTGTTCATTAGATTTTCTATTCTAAGATTAAAACTGATAAGAATGAAATCTAAACTTTTTTTCTTTTTGTTTTAAAAGTTAAATTAGAGAAATTGCATTTGATTTTTTCATTTTGACTTATATGTTATAAGGAACGCACATTTAATTACTCAGGAGTATTACAGTATTAGTATTACTCAGGAATATTTCAAAACTGCTATGGTTTCCCTGGAGTCTAATAAAGATTTAATAATACAGTTGCTACAATAAAATCTCACATATATTGAAATCTCATTTCATTTAGAACAGTTTTATCAATTATGGTTTTTTTATGTTATGTTTAGCTACAATAAACTAATTTAATGGTCAATGCAATGACAAAGTTGAGGAGTACGGAAACTCTAGAGAAAGACGAGAACCGGCAAGAAAGCTGAGACAGGTCAGGGTTAAAGTAGGGGAAGAGTGGGTGTCGGCAGTGCCACCATCAGTACGGGAGGTGCCAAGCAAGGTGAAAGCAATCTCTTCCTGACACTAGTCTATACATAATAGTTAGTAAATAATTATAAACATAACACACAAACACACGAGCCCTAACAGGACATAAATCACTTCTTTCACAACACTTTCACCCCTTTTATTCCTGGTCCATATTAGTGTCCATAAAGGAGCGTCTCTGCCACATTGTGTTCTGACAAGCTGCATGTGTACATCTTTGACCAGATATAATAATGGCGGGGAATCTTTCTACATTTAATTTACCCAAACTCATCCATCCACTGGAGTTTCTTGATTAGACAGTGGTGAAGAATTCTAATGAACTTTAGAGCCATTTACAATTATAAGAATCCCACATGGACACTCAGTGAGTTTCTGCTGCTGCCATGACAGACCATTACAGTTAATCTAGGCTGTTTTTATAGTCGCAAAGTGACTTAAAAGCCTTAAAGTCAGTCAGGAATAAAGGGAGAGTACAGAAAATGAACACGCGTTCTATTAAGAATGATATATCTGTCTTCATCAAACTCACTTTTATATTTCTATGTTGGCGTTTCATGTTTTTTCTTGCTTTTTGCTAATTTTGTTCTTTCATTTCTCTTAAAACCAACTGAAATGTGATTTCTCTCGCACTTACTTGCACACGTGTACGTGACAGTCTACCACATAACAGCACTTTATGATCGTTTTCGTTTTTTCTGTTTGTTTTTTTTCACTGCGATATCTCGAAACAACAACTGAACTCTCTCTCTCTCTCCCTGTTTTGTTCCCACACAAATGCCATGTTGTTGTCACCAACCCCCAACATCATCTTCTGAAGTGAAATGTGTCTGTGTGTCTGCCTCCCACAACCAGTCACACATTTTCCAGGGTTTCCTCCAGCAGCAGGTTTTTAAAGAATATCTTCTCACTCCAACCCACCCACCCACACAGACCAAACACATGCAAGTAGTCAGTCTCTCTCTCACACACATAACACAGTTCCTTAAGATGTATATTCCATGTTTCTCTCTCTCATTTATCTCCATCCAGGTGGTCATTTTATGTCAGATGTTGCTATAGCTCTGTTATTATCACTAAGCTGTTCTCAAATGGTCTGGACCCCAACAAGACTCACACAGATATTTGGGTGGATCACTCACAGCACAGCACTGAATGTTTCTGGGTAAGGATAATTTCCGTAATGCTAAGTCCTTCATAGCATTTGAAATAAATAAATATTTCATGTATTTGGTATGCTAGCATGTGGATTGGGATGAATCTAAATATGTGTGCAAAGGCCATCCATGTGAGAAATGAGTTTCATGATTTTAGGAGCTTTTGCAGAGCAGCTATGCTATACTTTATAGATATTTATATGATGCACCTATCAGAGATGACTTGATTTTGTTAACTTTTCATGGATTCCAGAAACTCGAAAGCCATTGGATAAATGAAATGATTTTGTCCCACCCCCGGTACCTCTGAAGGTGACAGGAGCTATGGGCTGTCACATTTTGATTAGATCAGTCGAAAGGCTGAATATCATTTTAATAAACAGCTGTTTTTTAGATATACACCATGACTATACATCATTGGGAGGGTAGTTCCATCACGGATTTCTCATGTGACGCTCAAAGACAAACTGCAACCTACTTCTTGGTATTTACTTGTCGAAATTACTTGACCATTCCACAAACGCTCCACCAAGAACAGACTTCGCCATGGTCAACCAAAGAAGTTGAGTGCACATGCTCAGTGACATATCCAGAGGTTGTCTTTTGATACTAAATGTAGTAGTGCTTCCAGTATTGCTGTGAAAGTTCAAGGGTGGGGTCAGCCTGTCGGTGTCAGTGGGCAGCAGGGCAACGTGGTAACGACCCCAAACACACAGCCAAGATGACCAGTGCCTTGCTAAATAAACTGAGGGTAAAGGTCAAGCAGAGTATTCCACCCTAGCTGTAGTGAACGCCATGCTTTTTATGACTTTCCACATCTCAAATAGTAAGACTCAATGTGACTGCCACAATATATAGGAAACACTACAGTGTATTGCCTATTTAATCAATAAACTGTTGTCTTGGACGTCTCTTGGACTCAACAGTCTTGTCCATCACTTTGACGTTATGTTAGCAAACACTCGAAACACTCGTTTCTGTTACAGTTACCAAAGTGGCCATTGTTTGCTTAAATCCCAACAAAAACTGTCTCTCCATGTTATCTAACTTTTTATTCTGAACAAGTAGTTTGTGAAGGAAGTAGCTGCTTGTTGCAGAAGCAAACCAGCCATCATTACTAAAGTGTGACAAGCTTGACATTCCAAACACATTATAATTACTTTGGTTACATTTTTGTGTGTCAAATGCAAACATGGTAATGTAATTGTAGAGCTCTGAGATAGATGAAGCACAATGTAGGGCAATCAATGACTAATTAGATTTACTATTACAATCTGTAAGCACATACCATGGTAAATAGTGTAAATATGCCACAAAAAACATTCAGTATATGGCATTTGTGGTTTCTATGGAAATAAGTTTTTTTTTAAGTTTATTAAAACAAGAGCATTAATATAAAACTGTGGTTTATGCTTAGGAGCAGCGCAGTGGCACAAGTGGTTAGTGCGGTTACCGCCCAGCTCCAGAGATCCCAGGTTTAGTCCTAACCTTGAGTGCTGCCAATGTTGCATTTGCATGAACAACCCCTGGCAAAAATGATGAAATCACCACTCTGGGAGGAAGATGTTTCAATTGTTTAATTTTGTAGAAAAAAAAAGTTAATCTTAGCTTAAAAACATTAAGAAAACAAGAATAAAAGTAACAGATATAATGGTTGTAGTCAGTCACAATTGTGCTTTTAGATCAAGTAGAAGAAAAAACTATGGAATCACTAAATTCTGAGGAAATTATTATGGCTTTCTCAAATTTACTGCCAGGTCCTTCCACAACATTTTGATGGGATTGAAATCAGGACTTTGATTCGGCCATCCCAAAACAGTAACTTTATCCTTCTTTATCCATCCTTTGGTAAAACGACCTGTGTGCTTAGGGTCGTTATCTTGCTGCATGACCCACCTTCTCTTGAGATTCAGTTCATGGGCAAATAACCTGACATTTTCCTTTAGAATTATTTGATATAATTCAGAATTCATTCCATCAATGATGGCAAGCCGTCCTGGCCCAGATGCAGCCCAAACCATGACGCTACCACCACAACTGATTAGCATCAACAACTCTTCAAATTAACTGCTAATTCTAGAGGTTCACATACTTTTGCCACTCACAAACATGTAATATTGGATCATTTTCCTCAAAAAAATAAATGAGAAAGTATATATTTTTTTTGTCTCGTTTGTTTAACTCTGTTCTCTTTATCTACTTTTAGGACGCGTGTGAAAATCTGGTGATGTTTCAGGTCATATTTATGTAGAAATACAGAAACTTTTAAAGGGTTCACAAACTTTTGAGCACTACCTACTACTATCTACTATATGTCTAAAGGTAACGGTAAACATATACTTCACAATAAGCTTTATTAGCTTTTTGAACATGGACAAACTTATCATAGATTGTCTTTACTTTAAAGTCAAATTCAAATCTAAAGTCAAGTTTATTTCTATAGCGCTTTTTACAGCGTAGCATCGTCCCAAAGCAGCTTTACAACATTATATGATCTTAAAAGGCCAATCCCAAATTGTGCAAGCCTAGGGCGACAGTGGCAAGGAAAAACATACTGAATGCAGAAAGAAGAAACTTTGGGAGGAACCAAGACTCAAAAAACTAAAAAAAAAAAAGCTTTACCTGTGGTGAAAGGGTTAACCATGTTATTCCATGTCAGCAACATGGTGCCTGAATCCTAAATGCCACCATCTTGGAATTTTAGTTTTTCCAAATGGTAAGGGTGTTTGACGCATCAAACTGGTAAATAATTTCACCAGAACAAACAATGGTGCACTTTACTTACTTTATTCATTCTCATGATCAAACGGTTATTTTTGCTCTTAACAGAGGACGTGAAGGGTGACATTATCCCAAGCAGAACATGTTGAGATTGTATTTATTACTGGTAAGTGCATGTGTCATTGCAAAAGATTTCAAACAAATCCACCCAACTCTACCCAAAGTGAAGTTGCCAGACGTCTTGCTAAATTCCAAGAAACAAGTTCTGCCAACAATTAACTTGTTTTCTCCATCAGGTGCTGTTCATTGCTGAGGGAGATTTTCTCACACTAACCTTCATCTCACCATGGCCTATCAGCTTTGCCCCATACCCCACAGATTGTGTATTAAACTGGATAACTCTCTGCTAAACTGTTTTCATTTTATTAGGATGTTTTCTTACGACACCTGTTGAATTTGACCTATTTACCTCAATCCTAAACTGTTAAACCATTTCTCATTAGCTAAATTACACTTCTAGTTGAACGGTATAGTGAAAAAGCACATTTCCAATTCACAAATAACGACGTTTCCCCCAAAAACTGGCAATCTGGACGATTCAAAGGATGATGCAAATGACTCAATCACAACTGTGTGTGTGTGTTTGAGAGAGTACTGCTAAAGTTATCATTTTCTCTTAACAAAACCCATAGCGGTCCGTTAAACACACACACACACACACACACACAGGAACTGTATGGTTGCACGATTATACATTTACCAGGTGCCCTCTCTCTCTTCTGAAAGTTTCTGACACTCTACCTCTCTTTCTCTCCCATGAATGGCTTTCCATATGTCCTCCAGTTGACATTCCAAATCTCTCTTCACCCTGCTGGAGCTTTGGATAATCTCCCAGGTTTTGGCGCCATCTGTCGGTGTAACTTCAGCACAGTTCTAAATTTATTCGAATACAGCAACGCTACTTGTCATATATTTCTAGCACCACAAACCTATTTAACCCTCCTTTTTACATATTAATACTCATATCATTCTAAGATCTCAAATAAAATCCTCTCTGTTTATCCAAACTTTTGATGATATTATGGTCTGTAGATGATGAAATCCCTAAAGTCCTGGCAATTGCATGATAAGAAACGTTGTTCTTAAACTGTTGGGACTTTTTGCACCTTTTTAAACCCCTCCTTGCTTGTGAATGGCTGAGCCTTTCGGGAATGATCAGATTATAGCCAATCATGACACTCATGTGTTTACAGTTAATCTGTTCACCTGTGGAATGTTCGAAACGTTCATCAACTCTACCAGTCTTTTGTTGCCCCTGTCCCAACTCTTTTGGAATGTGTCGCAGACAACGCATTCCAAATTAATTAATAGTTGCAAAGGTTATCCATTTGAACATTAGGTAGTTTGTATTTGTAGTGTATTCAATTGAGTACGGGTTGGAAAATCATATTATTCTTTTTTTCATTTATGTTTTACACCACATCCAAACTTATTTGGAAATGGGTTGTAGTTCTGGACAAGCTGCTCAGTTCACAACAGTGCACAACAATCACCCACCATTAATATTACAGACCTCATTAATACACTGTATTCAAATGTGTGATCACCTAATGTCAGCTACCCTCACTTTTACCAGTCATAATATAAAGACTCTAGTACTGAATCTCCATGCCAAAACATGAGCAGTAGATTGGGTTGTAATGAACACCTCAGTGATTCTCAATATAGCACTTTTCACCTCCTCAACAAATCACTCGATCAACTTTCTGTCCTGATTTTCTAAAATAGAGTTCATGGTTAATGGTTAAGAGTTAATGGTTTTCCCACTTTGATGAAGAAATTGTCTGATGACAAAGACCTGACCTTAATTCCATCACATTCCTTTAAGATAAAATGTCAACAATAAGTCAGGGATTATTGTCCAACATTATAACAAATTACAACAACAATACCTACTTGTTAAATGTCATTTTTTTGGCTAAACATTCAATAGTGTAAAGTGATAGGGGAGCATATACAGTGGAATCCGGTTAATAGGAGCAGCCGCTTATTCGGACCGAATCCTAAAGTACCAAAACTAATCCTGTTATATACGTGTAATTTTATTCGCTTATTCGGACCAAAGAACGTGAGAGCGAATAATAAATAAGTAATTAATATCCGTGAAGAAACTCTTTGTCTCTGGCATAACTACCCGAAATCTCCCGAGTTTCTGCCCAGCCCTCTACTGCCACCTACAGGTCTGTGCCTAACATTTCCATTCACTACAGAAAAGAAGCCACAAGTCGCCACTTAGCCACAGCAAAAGCGCGTCAGATCCCACTGGATAAGTTCTTCAAA
>JAUZST010058955.1:0-23514 GCA_034779995.1 Parotocinclus haroldoi
TGTGTGTGTGTGTGTGTGTGTGTGTGTGTGTGTGTGTGTGTGTGTGTGTGTGTGTGTGTGTGTGTGTGTGTGCGACTATTCTCGAGATGAACTTGCTTGTGTATGGGTAAGACATTGTGTATGCCGCTGACATGGCCACAGTGACGTTAAAGAAGCCAATAAGCAAACAATCAAATTGCTGCCCTATTAAAAGGCTAATTAGAGACTACTTTTAGGTAGTATATCTCTTGGTGAGAGCCTGTTGGCTGTTAGACATGTCTCTGCACTGCAATCAAAGACTATGCCTAGCTCACAATACATACACATTAAAAATTCTTCACTTTTCTGTTTGACACTTTAAAACATTTTTCTAATTGCAAAGTGAGCTTGATTCTCTTGTTGTTGACAGCTGTGACAACCACAGATGACTGAGATACATGTATTTTTTTTAAATATATTTTTCCTTATTCTTATTTTTTTAACATTCCTATTGCTCTTACTTCATACAGGATTTCTCTGCTTCTCTACTCAAATGGAGGGTTGATCTGATATCCACAGAGTTCATAAGGAGCTGTTTATTTATTCATGATGGCAAACGTTGTCCAAAATACTTAGGACATGATGTCTTAACGTTTATTTGTACAGACCTTTCTTATGGGAAATAAAACTTCTTCTTAATGCTCAACCCATACTTAACGACAACTCAGGGGTGTACCACAGAAAAAGGTGTTTACATGAACATTACAATGTACAAGTCATGTCCAGATACAGATCTCTGCTGTGCCATCCCAGTTGTTCTTATACTCAATATAGCAAACTACCCCTCACCCAGCATCCCAATGTACCATCCATACATCCCCTGTATATTTTCACTCCACGCCTAGTCATAGCAGGCTGCATCCAGACCTGCAATACAATCATCCTTAGTAGGGCTGTGCTCTAAAACTGGCAGATAACTCCAATAGCCCAATAACTCTCATAACTCTCCTTTCTCGTTGGTGGTAAAGATCACTCTTCTACTTAATAGCTGGTAAAAGAGTGAACTCCCACACCACTCAAAGACCATTTCCGAACTATTACTCTGTGTGACAATCAGCGCAGGTGACCATGCAAACAATCAGCGCTTATTCAGAGTCTTCCAGCGCCCCCATCCTCTCTTCTTCTGCCCACAATTAATCCCAGCAAACATATCTGATTGAATATTTTCAGGCAAATCCTTTGCCTGGGCTTCGGTAAATCCTCTCCTTGTCAACATCTATTAAAATATGCTTTTAAATCTTGCACCGACATCTCAGAAAACACAGGGGGGGAAAAAGCAGAGGAAACAAACAAGAAAGGAGAAAAAAGGATGCTGCCGATCCCACCATCTTCAACTTTAATCAACTGTACTCTGGCAACCCCTCCCCTTTTACCCCATAATAATATGCTGTTTGGAATTCAGGAGGCAGACTCCACATCAATCATTCGCCGTGATTTTTTTTTCCCGCCGCAATAAATATGCAAATGAGGTGAAGCCAGTCACTGGTAATTTCAAGCTCAGCTCACTAGTGTTAAAAAAGGACACGAATTTATTAATTGCCGCCGGCCAAAGGAATCCTATTTCTGTGGGCATTGATTACAAAGCAGCGTCCGTGATTATGGATGCTGGCGGTCCTCTACCCGGCCAGGGATGGAAAGGGAGGGCATTTTGGTCAAAGTAAAGTCAGATTATCTCGATCACCGCCACAAAGAAAGTGCTAATACTGCTCAGCATGGGTGGAAAGCTGGCATGAAAGCCACACTGAAGGAGAGATTTCATTGTAAATTAGCCTGGTGATAAACGACTGATCGAGGTGGGAACTGTGGACATGCACTGTGGTCATGAATATGGCTTTCCATACAGGTCATCAGCTGCACAGCTGTCCACTTTCATGTGATAGAATATGAGTTCTTTTCCAGTGCACAAAAGCTATAATGTTGGCACCAAGTTCAAAGGTTCTAGCTGTACCTATTTAGAATTCAGGGATGTAATGGAGTAGGGAGTAGGGATAGAACAGCCAAACAGAACCAAACTTTAAGCACATCTCATAGTTGGCAGAAAAAAAGAAGTTTGACACTAGATGCTGGACATATAATATAAATACCAAAAACCAAAAAGTAACTACATTTTCACTTTTCTCTCCGAGCTGATGTTCCAGTACCAGTTCAAGCAGCACACACTTAGATGCTCCTCCACCTCCTCCACTCTACTAGTCTTCATCAACAGAACCCGGTCCCACCAGAGTGCAGTAACTCCCTCCATCATTTAGGTATTAATAGATGATGCGCCTCCAATAACTTAACGCTGAGGACTCATTATACTAAATCTATTTCATTATTCAATTGAAATGTTATTACTAATTTAAATTTTATTACTCATTTAAATGTTATTATTTACTTAATTAAGTACTACAACTTCATTATTACAATTAACATCTAGGTCACCCAAGCAGGATGGGTTCCTTTTTGAGTCTTGGTCCTCCCAGGGTTTCTTCCTTCTACATTCAGGGAGTTTTCCCTTTCCACTGTTGCCCTAGGCTTGCTAACTTTGGGATTGGCCTTTTACAATAATATAATACTGCTTCAAGTACAATACACCATTGTAAAAAGCGCTATAGCAATAAATGTGACTTTTACTTTGACTTGTAATAGTCTAATAGTTAATGTGTGAAGGTCCATTTAGTGGACCATAGAACATGAATTCCAGTTGTGTTTTGGAAAAGTTCTCATGTTTAATTGTGCATTTAAAAGCACAGTTTGTTAAATACAGATCCGATTATTGAATACTGATCTTGACAAAAGGATTAGCATTATATAGACAAAGGTCTTTTGATGTTCAAAAAATAGCAAACAAAACATTTGTATTAGTATTGCGTCTCACCTTTGCTACGGCAACGGCAAACTTCTTTTTTTTAAGAGGGCTTTCAACTACATTTTGGAACATGGCTGTGAGGTTGGTTCCTGGTGTTAGACAATAAGTCCTGGCTCACTTTTGGCTTTCTGGTGCATTTTCAAAGGTAATAGGTATGAGTTCATGGTTCTGTGCAAGCCAGTAAAGTTCTCAATCGAAGATGGCAAACCAAATCTCTGTGGACTTTATTTAAGGAGGGCAGGATAGAAAATTTCTGCACTGACATTTTGGATGTTAACACCTATAAATGTGTCATATTGAGAGTCACTACCACTGTTTGCCTATGGAGACTCCATAAAAGAAGCCCAATAGCAGTTGTATAAAATAATAAGTGAATTAAGTACTGTTCCTTTTAAGCTTGACATAATGTTTATCAAAACTGTCCCAATAACCAATTCCATCACATAGGTACTTCTGGATGCTTATTATTGCTTGTAGTTTTGTGGTATAAATATATTGTCAGACTCAGTTCTACTGTTAAGCATAAATTCTTCCCTTTCAGTAGAACTACTTCTATAGATTTATCGCTATATAACTTCATGAAAGTATAATATTTTTTCCTTACTACAGGAAAATATGTCTGAATATTTTTTCAGACATCTACATTAGCTATATGTTTGATTTAAAATGTTATTCAAATCATTTAAATTAAGTCTAAACTAGCATACATTGCATAAGATTAGAACATATTGAATAGATATAAACAGATTCAAGTGTCTTTAAATGTTTGCATTACACCAACACTGCAGTATTTACTACTTACTGCTAATACTTGATGATCCTGCTAGACATCCTCTGCTGACTGAAGTACACGTGAAGCTGTAGATGAAATCTGGTATTCTGAGAAGCAGTACAAGCCCATTCATGTCACCCGGCGAGGCAAATGTGCTGCATTTGCAATTATGGACCTACAAGTACGAGCCTGTCGAGTGAAATCTACAACTGATAGAATATAAATTGACGGTCAGAGACAAAAGTTGAAAAACAACCATGACAGGAAAGAAATGGAGAGGCCACAGTAAAGCTCCTGTCCGAGAAATTTCATCTCCCATAAATAATGGCTGTAAACTTTTCCGGCAGTGCCAGCTAATTAATTCCTGTGCTATACACAAAAGGAAATGCTGGGTGACAAATGGGAGGACGACTTGAAAGCTGCCAGGTCTGCAAAACATTTTCTACTTCAATTTATAAGCAATTTTGCTGTAAATCATCAACCAGAACTGGCTAGTTTAGGACACAGCCTGTGGTGTCGCAACATGAGTGCTGTTTCACAGGTATATGAGAGAGAGAGAGAGAGAGAGAGAGAGAGAGAGGGGGGGGGAAAGAAAGATACACAGAGACAGAGAGAGAGGGAGGGAGAGAGAGAGAGGATGAGAGAGAGTGTGTGAGAGAGGGAAAGAAAGAGAGACAGAGGGAGAGAGGGAGAGAGAGGGAGAGAGAGAGAGAGAGAGAGAGAGAGAGAGAGAGAGAGAGAGAGAGACAGGAGGAGGATGACTGGACAGATGGGTGAAAAAACCAAAGCCAAATTCTTCTTGTTTTGTCATTGTACTTAAGTTGCAGGCTCTTTATCTAGTCATAAATCAAAGATGTATTGAGTGGTAAATATTGTCACAAAATGGTTTTCCTGTGGTTAAATTCATAATTAGCGCATGTGTTTATGAACTCCCTTTTATTTACTTGATCACTGCATTCATTACTGAATATGTGGTCTGTTTTTATTAGAAATTATAAAGTTATTATAACAGCAAAGCACAAGCTTCTTAAACTATAAACACACAAAATTGTTTCTATCTTTATTAAACACATTCATAAATCATTCCCCCAGTGCAGGCTGAAAAAGTGTGAACTTTTTTTGCTAAAAAAAATACTGTATCTCGGAAAACCTGGTTTCTAATTACGAGAAATGACAGGATGTGATGGCTGTAGAACATTAAAGAGATGTATGGTGCTTTCCTAAAAGTATGTGTTCGTCAGATCACAGTGTAACAAACCCTTCTAAACTATCTTACACTTTGTACGATACAAAGAGGTTGATGTTCTGGAAACATCAACAGACAACAGCAAAAGATCTGCACAAATTTCAAGAACCTGGTTAAGTGTCTGCTAATGTGTCGAAACACAAAATACAATTGTATTAATGTACTGTAGCAGAAAAGAAATACTTCTCATAAATTCCTCCGTGTCCTAACTTTTCATAGGACAGAATCTACATGTGGCACAATTTTCCTCAGACAAATGAACTGCACAGCAGCATGTTTAGAGGAATAAATGCTGTGCTTTATCATTTACCAAATCCCAACTGTAAAGCATGGTGGAGGGAGCGTCGTTGTTTGAAACTGTTGTTCTGTTGCATTTTAATTAATGCTGCATCGTCTATTAAAGAAATATTAAATTAAAAGCTTTATTAAGGAACTGGACACTTAATTGAAGTTGCAATATCCCAGATAACAAGTTACCCACGTCAGATCCTAGACCATAAATCCAGTTGAAATTCTATGTCATAACCTGAATTTGGGAAGCTGCATACACAGACAGGCATATACATACAGGCGGGCCTGTAAATCCTTATCCATCACACCAGCAGTTAGGTCAGTGTGTTGCTCTAGAGCAAATGCTAGATAGAAACGCTTTGTATACACATACACATATGGATCAAATGGAGGCTACAAAGAAAGTTTAAATAGGTTAACTTTTTCAATAAACTAAATAATGCTGAATAAAGTGTTATTACTTTAGGCAAATTGAATTGAGAGTCTAAAGCAGTGCATGGTCTCGTCTTGTATAGCACAAACTGTATTTAATTTATTTACAGTTTTGGGGCGGCACGGTGGTTCAGTGGGTAGCACTGCCACCTCACAGCAAGAACATTCTGGGCTCCGCCCAGGTTGGAGCAGCCTGGGTCTTTCCTGTGTGGAGTCTGCATGTCCTCCCCATGTCTGCATGGGTTTACTCTGGGTACTCCGGTTTCCTCCCACAGTCCAAAGACATGTGGTTTGGTTAACCAATTACTTAGCACTAAATTGGCATTGACTCGTGTGTGTGTGTGTGTACGGATGCCGATAGCAACGTCAAGCAAATCGAATAAACAAACAAAAAAGTTGGCAGTTTTATTATTATGATTATTATTATTATTTACTGCCTTGTTTGGATCATCTAATTTCACCTATAGGTAAGACACTTTAGGTGGTGACAACAAAAGTGTTACACTAGCATAACAATATTTCGCCCATTAGCTGCAAATGAAACATATAAAAAAGCTGCATGCCATTTTAAGGTTACATAAGAGAATTGATTGCACAGTATTGAAAATAACAATACTTTAAACTGGTGATCTTTCTCTTAAGATGTTTTCCACTTCATTTAGCCATACTTTAATGTGTTTTTTGCATTGTTCACCACTGTGTGTAAGATGATTCAATTGCACAGACATCGACACAGAAGACTGAAGGCAGAAACGTCAACAAAAACTCACTCACTCTATTTCTCTCAATCACTCTTGTGTTTGGCTTCATGCATAATATCTAAACATTATTCTCTAGGATGGAAATAAATGACTGGGTAATGGGAGCACGCCAGGGTGACAGAAAACCTCATTCATTTTTCGGTACAGTAGCAGTGCAGGGATAAAATGAGACCTAGACTAAACGCTTTCCCTAAATTAGCCGTTTCCACTGAGCCCCATCTCCTGCGATTCCTACCCAACAGAAGCAAAATTGGCGCTGTGTGTTGCTTCACATTTGGGCCGTCAGAAGCGTAGCGCCGTGATTCCTCTCAGCACCGGCAATACTAAAAACATATGCATCTATTTGTGATCACCTGGAGTGAATGTCTGCTTCTGAAATAAAACCTGACAATATAGGAAATATAATGAAAATATAGGAAAATACTTCTTTCAGCCCAACATCGGTACAGTTTTAGACTATAAATGTCAACAATAAGGAAATCTTGAAAGGTGGTCAGACTTTGCACATACCACAGTGTTCAATAGTGTTTTCTGCACAGGATGTGGTTTGCAATTCAGAGAGTCAACAAACCATCTCACTTGATCAATGATGCCAATTTTTTTTTTGCATAAGGCTGAAATAAAATTGGGTTCTGAATCAGTGGGAACCTAGAGCTGTGCTGTGTTGTCCATTAGACTGAGCTGCGCACACTGCCACAGTGTGGTAAGGTGGGGTACCACCACCATAATGCTTCAGCTTCAAAAAAAGACCCCAAAGTTTTATACTTGTGTAAATACACTTTACTTGGGCTCGGCTAAAGGCATAAACCATCCAAGCAGAACTTGCACCATTCATCTTTTTGGCCTCCGCCAAACCTCACGTTCATTAATTATGTCTCCCAACTCAGTGTTCCTCTTAATAGGGTCTCTTAAAACCCAGGGATTTTAACCCGATTCATTATTTCCTGCTTTTGTTTTTAATTAACTGCATGGCTACTTCATGTTTTGGGAAGGTTTGGGAGGGAAGGATAAAACATGTGACTGGCAACCTGAATGATTTTTGGTTTATTATAATGCGTGAACCAACTGACAAAGGTGTGGTTGTGTAGGCCAACGAAAGACGCCATAATTATGAATTACTTATAATCACACCTCTATAGAAGGTAGACTATGAAAACTAGGGATGGTGAAATATTATTAAATGTGTAGTTACATTTGTTTGTAGAACACATGCTGAATCTGTAAAAAAAAAAAAAGGATTAAAATACGAAAATGCTCATCTGTTTTGACATAATAACAAATTCATGCCAGAAAGACAGAAACAATCACCGTATTAAGCCAAATCTAATGTAAGATGGAGACATATTGCATGAACAGCTAGACTGCATCAACTTTTAGGTTACTATGCATTTTAACATGAGAGAAAATATATAGTATATATATATTACAAGAAGTGAAACTGGATTCAGTTCAGTTTATTGTTCACTTTCTCAGTTTAGTGATAAATAAAATTATGCATCATATAACAACTGCGTTACGTTATTTGAAACAGGACAGAAAGTCATATAGTTTTTTTGTTGCATCACTGTAAGAGGATGATATGATGGACCTGACAAATTTGTTTGACGAAAGCCAAAAATGCATTTATAGACAGTATTAGGAACAACACAAAAGATCATACAGATATAAAAATCCAATGAGTGAATGTGAGCCAGTTTATATTGTTAGATGTTAGAGAGAATACATACGTAGTGAAACAAATAAGTACTACTTACACTTGGACAGACATAAACATACAAATTCCATTTACAGTTTTTTACAAAGAGGTGGTGGAAAGTCATACACGCAAACATGCGTACCATGCACAAATAAAACACATAAACACAAAAACACATAAACACATCAAATGTGTTAGAGCAGTGTCTAGTTCAAACATGTGCTAATGAACATGTGAGCACAGGAGTGGTAAGGTATTTACTTACACACTACCACTCTTTAACTCCTGCCTCTGCTCGTGGACCTGCAGTGCTGATTGGCTGTCGAGGTGGTCTGTTTTTTTCCATAAGTTTTTAAAATATAGCTCATTCATTAAACTGTGTAAACGTGTTTTCACAAATTCCGTTGCAGTCAATAGCAAGAATCTCTGAAATTTGTTGTTAGCCCTTTGATCTACTTGTAATATTTTCTATGGAATAAACCAAGTAAATGTAACAGGGGTGGAAAAGCGATCTAATTTGATAGCTCTATGACATGCTGGCGATGCCTTCTGTCAGGGTTGGGTGTCACATGCTGGTTCGATTGGTTGTATCTGAGGGAGGTTGAGGGATCATCCCTGGTGCTACAACAGTGACCCCTGCAGGTCCTATGGACTGACTCTTTCCATTGTGTATCCCTAACTCCCCCGTCCATCTAATTTATAATGGAATAAATGTACAGTGTACAAATGTAACATCTAGGTTGCTCAGGGTGACTGGGTTTTCTTCCTCATCACATTTAGGAAGGTTTTTCCTGCACTGTCTCTGTATGCTTGCTCAGTGGGAACTGTGGGCCTTGATTAAAGTAAATTTTAGTTTACAATATTATAAAAGTAATTTAAAAATAAATCTGACTTTGACCTCTGCCTGTAGCCGAGACTACGAGATAGGCTCCGGAAGTGAAACTGACCAAAAAGGCAGAGGTTTTTTTTTTAAGTAAGCAAAACATGCTTTTATATTCCCTGTCTTGGTCGGGGCAAGTGCATGGGTCTGGAGTTCTGCCTGTAAATAACTGTCTGCAGGCAGAGGTACCCTGAACAGGGCATCAAACCCAATACCTTTTTTAACTGCTTATCATCAAGCCACCAAAGTTACTAAATAAGTTTAATAAAACAATATATATATTAACTTGTGTTTTTAATACTGTGTACATTTTAAAACTGTCTGGTTGGGGTAAATACCTGTTTATACCAGGTAATTTTCATAACAGCTCAGTGGTTAAGAATAAAATAAACTGTCTGTCTGTGTGTTTCATATTGTGTTCATTAGTCAATTTGGCTAATATAATATTTTGTTGTTATTATAATAATAACAATAACAACAACAACAATAATAATAATTATAATAATAATTATTATTATAATTATAATAATAATAATAGAACCTCAAAGCAGGTTTTACAGAGACTCTGAACTAAACCATTAATTAACAACTTTAAATTCCTTAAATTAACAACCTAAACATTATGAGAAAGAAAAACACAATAGGAAGAGGAACACAATAACCTTGTGAGACCCATCCACCTTTCTTTAGTCAAATATGTATTTTTGCTTTGTAAAGCTTGTATGTAAGCTTTGAGTCGTGTCCTGCCAGCAGAGAGGATACCCAAGAAACTTTCCACTACACACAGGTAATAACACAAAGACAAAGGCAAGCATCCATCCACATGCACCACTCAATTTTGTCTGTAATCTGTCATCTCGCCTCTAGTTTTAATTCCTGTTAACTGCATGGTTGCATACCACTGCTTCATTCATTTTAATGGAATTGAATAACAGCGCTGCTTGGCTGCACTCGCACAAGGCTGCTTTAATTGGAATGAATGCTTAAAAAAGTGAAATATATTCATGATGGTGGTTTCCCAGGCAAAAGGCAGCATTAGTCCTAACTTTTGCCCAGAGCAAAGACCTTCAGGTTTATGTTTGTGTTAAGATCTACTTTTATCATTGTATCAAAGATGCCAGATTGAAAACCTTCAGAAATCTTTTAAGAAATATTTTAGGCCTCCATTAGATTTAGAGTTTTAGCAACAATATAATGACCATTAAGAACATATTGTCGACAATTGCAGCCAAAGATTTTAATTCTGATGTCGCTCCATTATACTCTGTTCCACTCATTCCAATATTTGTCAGCTTTAGCCTGAGCCTTTTCACCCATCCAACCAAGTGGTTTCTTGGCTGCTGCTCTTCAAAAAGACTGTTCTTGATCAAGCTTTTAGAAGGGTCAACTTGGCTTCCCAATGATGCTCAAGTATAACTTATTATTATATTAGACAACATGTGTGCCACTGTAGCCTATAAATGCTCATTTGTAGTTGTTTTTTAATGTATACAAATTGTCTGTCTTTTCTGGTTGTATTCTAATAAAGAGACATACGAGAAATACTTGTATATGGTTATTATACCACTGCTAAAATAATGGCTTTTTAAATCTAATACTGGCCTAAGATTTTTACACAGTAGGCTACTGTACATCCAGATTTTTGTGATGTGTAAAATTTAAAATAATTTGACAATCTACAATGATGGAAGCCATCAATTAGGCCATTCTAAGCGCTCTGAAACTTTTCAGACCCTGTTTTCTGAAGTGATATGAAAATAATTTATGTTCATCTAAAACAACAACAACTGAAATCCGCTATATTTTGGTTGATATTAATTAGCAATAATGTCTGAGCGGCAAATCTTACCCTTAATCCAAGCAGTGCCGTATTAGAATAAACATGGATTTTGGTATTTAGCAGCATTTCGGAGAACGCAATCTGAAGAACACCCAGAGTTAAAATTACACCCTAATCAAATTTAAGTCTGTATGTTCTGTATGTGTCAAACAACCAGTGGAGAACTTCGCAACATTTGCAGGCAATCCTTAACCTCTTATTTCTTGCCTGTCATATTTATTTTCATCACAGAATAAGAGTGTGATTTCTCTGGTAATTCTGGAGTTCACAGTGATAAAAATAAATGAACTCTATAACGTTTATCATATTCAGCTCATCCCAATTATTAAGCTCTGGTATGAAAAGCTGGTGCATCACTAACCATAAAGATCCACCTTGGGGAGGAATTCTGCTGCAGTCAAAATAAATATCAGCTCTGTTATATGCTGTACATAAATAATGATTCATATTTGCATGTTATGTTATCCTGTGTTGTCTTATGTCGCACCAAGATTATGTAGGGGCAACATTTTTTGTATATGTATATTGTATAAATGAAAAACCCTTCTTTAAAATCCGCCTAAAAAAGACCATTAAATTACTTTTATTAGTGACCCCAGGATTTATTGAAATTTATATTTAATTTATATAAAAAAAAACTTTTAGTATTTAAGGAATGCATACCATTGAGGTGAGGTCCCATCAAGGATAGAAATATATGTTTTTTACTATTTAAAGACCAAAAAGACTGTTCCATATCAAGCTTCTTCAGACTGTAGGATGGTCGACTTGGCATTCCCATTAAGCTGCCGGATGCTAAGTGTAATTTATTTATTTAATATAAGTTGAAATTAGATTAGGCTAAATACTTGCCACTGTAGCCTATAGAGGCTGTTTTTAATAATGCATTACACACCAAGTGTCTGCAATTTCTGGTTCGTCTAAAAAAGACACTGGAGATTCCTACAAAGCAAATATAACTTTTACAAGAACCGCAACTTTCTTTGGTAAATAAGGGAGCCAAATGCCTTGCTTGAGGTTACTGAGCATTTCATTGATTAGCTAAGGTAATATTATGTCAATATTGGCAGAAAGTCTTTATTCATCATCTAATCATCAACTGCTCCGTAATGATATTTAGTCTGTCTTAAACTGACAATTAACATAAACATGAATTCCCAGACCCAATGCCCAGGCTTTTCTTCTAGAACACTAGGCAGAGCATCGCACTCTCTGCACCAGCAGTCTTCTTCCAACAGTGCATACTGGTGCCATCACGCCCTAGGTAAACAGGACACATGTATCTGACAGTCTGCATGATGGAGTCCAGACAGCCCTATTCTATTGATCTAAAGTCCAGTTCTGCAGTGGACAGGGGTTTGCATGGCTGAGCGCTCTGACTGGTCTCATACTCACTAGGCATCCCCAAACTCACAAAGGGACACTACACAATTTGTAATGATATAATTCTCCATAGCCAGCATTGAACATTTTTGTGAAACTTTCTTATGTCCATATAGACCAGATGGGATTTGTTAATATAGGATTTATTGTCTATCACTCCTTGGACCAGTGTTGATAGGTACTCACCATTGCTGATCGGGAGCTCCATGTAAGCCTTGTTGCTTATTTGCCCAAATGTCTGGCCTTAAAAATGTCTCCTTTGTTAAAGTCACTCAGATCTTTACTCCTGAACATCACTCACATCCGACACATCAGCTATGAGATCAGACTGTTACTTAACCTAATCTAATCAATCACATATGGTGTTGTAAATGAATGATTTCATAATATTCCAAAGAGCACCTTGTGATTTTACTGAATGCTTGACTTTCTCTGCCTTCAAGTGCCCCCATAAATGACTGATAGATTTTAGATCAGGGGAACATATCAATACTAAACAAATCTTAACTCTATTTATTCCAAAGACTTTAATGAAAATTGATATGATGCTTATATTATTTGTCATAATGTGTATTTAATTTAAGAATAAAATAAGAATTAAATTAAATAGCCATTTCACTAATGATGTCCGACTTCTGACTATCACATCAATACAGGTATAAAGCTATAAAATGTATAGCAGTAGACAGTAATAATATGAATATATAGGGCAGAATATAATAATAATATTAGACGAAGAGAAATGTCCATCGACCCAAATGAATGTAGTTTGAGGTTTCATAAAGCAATTTACGTTAAAACAATTAAATATATTGCTCACAAACATTTGGGGATACTTCATTTTCATTCATTTTTGTAAGCAGTCTATGTAAGGATGATATGTATGTATAACTGTTATAGCCCAATATTGTTTTTATACAAAACTTTGTGAGGGAACAGAACAAATAAAATAAACAAATAATATGTTACCTTTTAAAATGTAGTCATATGCGTGATTGCAGGTTATAGACTGTATGTTCACCTATCTGGTACATACCACGTATATTATTTGAAAAAAAAAATGCCCTTATACATACATTTAGTCTAAAATGAAATTATTTATATTTTAGACACTTATTTACATGGCAAACAGACTCAGAGATTTCTTCTCTAAAGGAAAAATCGTGCCCATATTTAATTTAATTTAATTTTGATAAATTGTTATCATTTAAACTAATGTTTCCAAACATTACTTTCTGCCATGTGAAGGTATGCAATTCCATTCATCTTACTTAGTTGCTTATCTGTTCTTGCATTCAGCAGACAAATGTGACATAATGGGAGTTTGGAGTCACGTTTTTTGTAGTCATGTCACCAAAATCAAATCTAATGCCATCTGATGGTAATTGTACAGCGACACCAATGACTATGAGATTAAAAGTCAGCATTGATTAGAGAACAATCCTGTTTGTATTTGGGTGCGCCTCGCACCCCTTTTCAATCTTCTCCTTAAATGCGTTCATGCCAGTTCTTTGTCATTTGGTCTTATAAACCTTGATAGACGATGACCAGAGCTGCTGATCAGATTTTGAACAGGGTTTGTGATGCATAAATGATGAGTGATACAGTGCTTTAAAAACAACACATCAGTTTGACCAGTCGCACATCATAACATGGTTACATTTAGAAACCAGATGAGTAGAAAGAGGCAACGCTTTAGGCCTACCAGTGATGGTACAGAGGAAGTAGGAAGAAGAAAGGAACTGCTCCTGCTTCATCCATCTCTTCTGCTAAACCTGGTAGTATGGGCTTGTCTTCCTGCCACTGGAACTCACTCTGTTGTCTTTATTGATGTGACTGCCAACAACAGCAGGATGAATTCTGACACGTCAAGAGGCATCTTAACTGCACAAACCGATGCAGGTGTGTAAAACCCTCACCTTTCAGCATGACAAACGCCCCAAACGTACCTATAATGTGTTAAGACGAGACAAGGTGTGTTTTTGTCTCGATCACCCAATCTGAAATCACTACTCTGCATTTTAATGATTGAAGATTAAAGACAAAAGAAACGCAGTAACTGAAATGGTTGAATTACCGACAGCATCATCAGAGAAGATACTAATCACTTTTTCCAGTTATTGGTTAAATGTAAATCATTTTGAAAAACTGATCTGAAAAGGTTTAGGTTGCCGATTAATTTAGTCACCTGATTTGAAGGTCTGTGTTTAAATCGCTTTGTTTGAACCTTGTGTGGTTCTGATAGTGTATCAGCTTCATAGCTTGAGCTGCGCATAGAAATTCAAGAGAATATCTGGATATCACTCTTTTATATGTATGTTCTTGACTCGCGCGAACACAAGTGTATATTTAACCAAAGCAAATGTGAGAACATACAATATACTATAGTTTGGCTTAAATGTACATTATATTAGCATTTACACTTCTGCTCATAAATCTGAATAGAGCATTTCTGGACCTGGATAAAAATCGTATTCTGTTTACTGGTCGCTTAGGTATGATCCAGAGTTTTAAGGGTAGGTAATAATTTGCATTATACATAATAGAATATGGACATTGTGTGTGAACACATGCACATATTCCTGTTATACATAAAGCTGATATTCGGGGGATGTGTATTATAGTCACATCCCACCATCAAGGTTTTAAAGCGTCATTTAAAAACATTCAATACTTCTAAGGTGCATTTATATTTAACATGTATACAAGGTCAGGCAGAACCGATAGCCAATGTCCAATCAATCTGAAATTTGAATTTAAAGAGCTGTGGCCTCCTGGGTGGTGGAGTCAGCGGTGTGGCTAAGCCTCAGGCTCAGGAGGGCCCCGGCAGGCCTGTTTAACTCTCAGGACCATGATTAATTTATAGTGGATTATGTGCTGGGTGCAGCGGGGGCATCACAGGGCTCCTTCAAAACTAAAACCACACAGATAAAGACTCGCCGCCTCCCGAGACACCAGGCTCAATTGGATGCCTGACTCTCCTTGCCTTTGCACCTACAGAGGATTTTTTTCACCCCCTCACACATCCCGAGGGGATTTCATTCCATGCATCTGATTTTTGTTTTGTTTCTCCCAGTCTATGAATTGAGATGTGATTCGCCGCCTATTTAGGGATAGCTCTGCCAATCTGAATTTAAATATCTTTCTTGAGACAGAAGCAAGCTGCTCTGCATGTCTTATTGAGGCGCTTTAATATTCCTTATCCAGTCTGAGATGTGGTTATCCCAGGCCGTATCTTTCACCCGCTGATATCTTTCCACTCTGTGATATTTGCTGTTTCTGAAGTCTGAAAGCATTCAAATCAGCAGTTTTGCGTCTATCGCAATACAGCTAACATTTCCAAAATGATTTGTCATGCAGAGGTATTAAAACATCATCAGGATTACATTCATCTATTAAACACTAGAAGGTACTATAAAAATGTGAAATATTCTGATAGCTAATTCTGACCTTGACTTTGATCTCACAGGTAACAATGTTTATATGAGGACCAGTAATCCTGTCTATCATCAGAAAATCTCATTCATTAACCATAAAAGTCACCGATATCGTAACAAACCAGATCACTGGGTAAAAGTTACTATGCAAATAACTTGCAAATCTTTGCATTAAAGCTTTATAGCAAATTGATTCAAGCACAAGGCATAATGATGCACTCTGATCCAGCACCTCTGTACTGGACATATAGACCATGCAGGATGATAACAAACATAAATATACTAATTGAGTTCACTGTCAGCAGAGCAAAGAACCTAATCACCTGGCTCTGATATGTAACCTTGGCACCAAAATATTGTGCAGGATAATATTTACTTTACCAAGGAAAAGTATCTAGCATCCCAAATGTCATATTTTCTAATTTTATTAAAAACTCACAAATTTGTTCAACATGTCGTATTTATACAGTGAATGGTCTAATATGCACTGGAGGTCACATAAGCTTAGGTTTATTAGAACAATAAAAGACATACCATGAGAATTTGATATTTAAAGAAATTAGCAGCTGCTCGCTGCGCATTTGACCATCGATTGTTAATAGTTTGGATTTTCTTTTAAAGACACAAAAATAAAACTTGTAGGTCTAAGTATGTTATATTAACAATTTATGTTTTTCAACAGACTAAAAAAAATTAAGAAGTAAATACTCCTTATCGTTTTTTAACACTTACACTTGGTTTCAACACGTTCTGCAGATAATGGTGCAAAGCACTTTTACAGTATTTGTGCTATGATTTTATTTGGCAACTGTCTACTTCTGTTTTTTTTTTTTTTACCTTTTTTTTAAACATTTTTTGTAAACAACAGCTTGTACAAACTAGCACAGTGAACCACAACCCCAGCAAACTTGTGTTTCTTCGTACAGTATAAATAAAGTCAATACAAAAGTTTGGTTGGTTGCTTGGAACTTTTTTTTTATCTGGATCAAGAGGTTCTAAAACATGGTTGATACTTTTTAGCTCCTGAATTAAATATATTACGTAAACAGTTGACTGTTCTAAGTCCCTTTCAGACCCTCGTTAAAATACTTTTAGAAGGTAGACTTCATTTAACAACATTTCAAGTTCTCATTCATTAAATAAAGGGTTCACAATCCATACAACACTTACTGTTTGCCTTTTGAAGGCCAACTTCAGAATTTGGTGGAATTCTCGGAGACAAAAAAGCAAAAGCATATGTCCAGACAGGGGTGGGGAAAAGTCTTTTTTCTCCCAGGCCTCCAGAACATATTTAGTGTCAAAAAGGTTGTTTAAGTGTCAATATGGCAGAGCCTTGAAAGGCAAAGAGGTCTGAAGAGATTTCAAATAAATAAATTAGTCTGGAGGCTCAGATCTTTCCTGGAGTCAACATCGCAGGTAAGCGTTAGGTAAGCCGCCATGGGTGTTTCTCTGTAAAGCTAAGTCTTTGACAGTAGCTAATGCTGTTAATATGTTGCGATCATTGTTTTCGAGAGTGAAGGTTTAACCAGTGGTGCATGGAGGACTTTTTTTGGGGGGGGAGCTGCTGTGCTAAAGCCTCACAGCGCCATCCATACAGCGATTAGGTCAACAGCAGCCATCAGTCATTTCTGTGCTCAAGTTCTGACTTTGATGAGGAGAAAGGAACACGACTGAATTGCAACACATTATAAATGTCTGTGGCCTCTGTGTCCACTTCGCCTGCTTATACTCTCTTATCACTAAAATCTGAAAGAAAATAAAATGTCAAAAATAATAAATATGAATAGCAAAAATGACCAATGTGCCTGTAACCACTTTTTTCTTTACTGTTGTCTCTCATTTCTCTTTGGAGAAACACCTTCAGGAGCTACCAAACCGTGCCCTCGTTCATTTCTGATGGGGGATGGGAGAGGTGGTTGTTGTATCCGCTTCCGTTGAGGGAGAGTGAGGTAAATGAGGGGCTCGGACCAAACACGTCGGAGGACATACTGTGCAGAGGTCCGGGGATCCCCGGCTCTGGGCTGGGTGATTCCCCTGGGTGGTGTGACATGATGTCTGAAAAGCGCTGTACTTCACTGGATGGATGGTGCCCAGGAATAGGATGGTCCATGCCCCCTAGAGGGGTGCCAGTAGGTCCCGACGATGGGACGAAAGGGAGATCTACTGGGGTCTGGGCCTGTGAGGATGGTGGCCCCTGAGGAAAGAAGTCATAGTTCCCTCCAGGTCCGTAGTAATCGCTCTGATAATCTGCCAATCAAAAGGAAAAATCAGATTAGGTTGGAACACATGAGGCTTAAAATGAATTATATGTGCAGGTGTCCTTTTTGTGGAACAAACCCTCACTGTGCAACATTAGTTACAGAGCAGGACTCACTTCAGTCAGGTGGAGAAAACATGACTGTGAGAAATTAATTAGAAGCAGTAATACTTCACCATGAATTCATTTTCTCACATTTTATCTAGCAGTAGCCTATACTGAATGTATGCAATTCTCCAGTTTGTTTCCACATGGATAAAATATTCCCACACAGTTGTATGTTAACAAGGATGTGGTGGGTTATTAAAACGAAAACGAAAAAATTAAATCAGTTCAACTAAACCGCTTTTGAGATTTTAAAATATATGAAAAGCTTAAAATGCCTAAATAAAAGCTCGACTTTAAACGTACACCTGCAGCGTTGAATTCACACTAACTTTAATTAGGTGGATGCAGGACTCCACCTGCATTCACCTGAACTCTAAATGTTCATTGTGAATTTGCTGCTGATTTTACTGTACAAACAGCAATAGCGATTTACCTTGAAACATGATCAACGTTATATATTCGATAGCAGGAGGATGGGTTTGTAGTTACATAAATGGGGTGAATTTTTTTTAACTGATTTTATATAACTTTGCAACTTTGCATAACATTGCTTTTATTATTAATGGGGCAAAGCATATCACATAAAAAGAGCATTTTAACCATCAAATTGAAGTATATTAATTATAATATATGATATATTGATTATTTCGGCCATGTGCTAAGTGACAAATCAAGTAAGAAATCAAAACAAAAACAAAAAAATGTAATGTCTTGCTAAAGATGAGAGAAATAGAAATGGCAGCAGAATAAAAAATCTGTTGATAGAAATGACTAACCAGCTGACCTCAATTATGCTAAAGACTCACGCATGAATGGAAAGCAGGGGGGAGGCTGAACACAGCTCCAGCGGAAATGTGTGGCGATTAGAGTTAAGATTAAATCAGCAATAACACTGAACACTGGCTTGGGTGCCCGAAAGGCACGAGTTCACCAGAATGCACAACTGAATTCACTCCAGCACTTATTACAATGCTTGAGGAAATCCAGAGCATTGCGCCATAACATTATATCGTATAGCCTATTCGCCACTGGCTCAAATCCGTCAATAGAAATACCCTATTAATTATCAAAGGATCATTCATTTGCCACATAGCCTAGTGATTAGTGCTACACATCCCCGATCAGAGCTATAAAAAATCAGGTCTATCGGGCACTTCTACTGCAGCTGCTAAAAGATTACGAGCCTTCAAAGGCATTCTGCAGCGGCACGATAAATGCGAGCTTGCGCTTTTTACAGTCGCGCCTCAAAGCCCGCCGCGTTAAGACCGAGGTGCGAGGAGGACAAAAGACCATATCCTTACCTCCATAGTAGGAGAAAGGTCCGTTAGGGATGAGCTCCCCCGGTTCGAGCCGGTCTACCAGAGTGCGCATCCTCCTGGGGCTGCGGAAAAACGCGTGTCTCCGTGCGCCGAGTGCGCTCAGTTGCTTCATGCGTCTTTCTTTTGAGCGCCGGTTCTGGAACCAAACCTAACATCACAAAGACAAAGCAAATACACAGTTAAATATATTTGACAGCACAATTCTATTGTAACGATTCTATTGTAAATGGCTCAAGGCAAGGACTGCCTTTAATGTTGGTCAATTTGGTGTGGGGCCACAACAATCTGGACTGCGCAAATAAATCACAGTATGGAAAATAATGATTTCTAAGTTCGGAAAAATGCATAAACAGCCATCAGTATGAATATTATTTCTACACGGCATTGCTCTGATTTATTTATTGACAGTGGAAATAGGCCTGGATTTAAATTGGTCGAATAAAAAACCTTTATAATCACCTATAACACATTTCGCTGTTATTATACCTACAAGAGCAACAGCAAGCGTATTTTATTGTCTGCAAATATTTATCTGAGGTGGGCCTTAGAATTAATTAACATATTATAATACTACTACTTACATTTTATGTTATGTTAAATAAACTTGTAATTAGGCTCCATAGCGTTTAAAAGTGGTCTCGTGTCCTTATGTTGACGTTGCACGACTGCGCGGTCTGCGTTTGCAGCGATGTTGTTGGGCTTTTAAATGAAACGGCATTGCATGGAAAGATCGCTCCCAATTATTGCCACTTGGTGACTCTGATCTAACCTCAGTTTAATGATCTTTTAACCCCCCATTTAACTCGACTGAGGGGGCAGCAGCAGGGACCTGAAGCGTCTAATTAATAAGAGGAAGGATATTCCCAATATTAGCCGTCTCTCCGGGGTTATTATTTATAGTCATCTATAAGACGACCCTTGAATTCGTTTTGCTAATTACTGTTTACTCTAGTGGTCTTAAACAGTCGCTAAATCTCTGAGATCTCATTAATACCCCGATCCCCAGAGCACCCATTTCCAGGGTTTTCACTGACAATACTGTATCTTCAGAAAGCACTTTATCTGTGGACCTTGCTTTACCTAGATGGAAGAAGATATTTTATTTCTTTATTTAGGCTACGTATTTATTTATTTGTCGCAGGTTTTCCTGGCAGTCTGAAGGAGACACCAAGCATCTACGGGATAGTGGCAGGCTTATGACGGCGAAAATGACAATCGATCGGAGGCTTCGTGCTTCTAATCGAACCGGCGGTTCGAGTTTTTGTTACAGACTTTTCCACCTGAGTGAGAAGCGTCCCAGCATGTCTAAATGTGGGCGCAGAGCGTGATGGAGCCGCTCTGCCAAGCTTCCCGTAGCTCCCGCCAGCATAACGCCAGCTGGCACGTATCTGCATCAGCCGAGCCAACAATATAAGAACACAAAAAATAAAAACAAGTGCATAAATACTACTCCCACTACTCCCAAATATCTGTAAGCACAAGCAGTCTTGTTTCTATCCATCCACTGATATTTCAGTCCATTACATTACAGACACAACGACACCAAATTCTGCGAGGTTTCACCTATTTTGAATTGAAATATTAATTTAGTGATTTTTTTATGTCATCTTTAATCGAAATTCGAGCTGTAAATCACTTACAATTTAAAACCACAAGACTGCTTTACCTGTATGACGCGCATGTTGAGGCCGGTCTCCTGTGCCAGCTGTTCCCGGATGTGGCGTGTGGGTTTGGGCGTGGCCGCAAAGGCCGCCTTCAGGGTCTCCAGCTGTTTGGCTTTAATTGTGGTTCTGGGTCCACGTCGCTTCCCGCCCAGGTTCTGATCATCATTCTCGTTGTTTACCGTCTCTTTGTCCGATAAAGCGGCAATCTCCGAGTCTTTCACGTCGTCCTGAAGCGGGTCTTGGGAGTCTGGCGATAAACTCGGATCACTGCAGGCTGTTACTAAAATAAAGTGGAAGTAGGAAAAATGCTTAGACGTCTGAAAATATATAGACGAAAACGAAAAAAAAAACACTGAATAAAATAGAAACGTTTGAAGACACTAAGATCATGAAAACTTTTAAGCAATATACACACACACTTAGAAACGTGTGTACATAATATATAAAACTGTTTACTGCATGGATAAATAAATAATACAAATACTTTACAATTAAAGTAAAAAAAAACATCTAAAGTCACAAAGCATCTGAGTGATTATTACGATAAATGTCTGAATTCTTTACAATTAATAAAGACACACAGTAACTAAACAGAAACCTCAATGGATGCTCGCATTAGGTGAAATATTGTGTTGTTTTTGTGGAAAGTGATTCATAAGCTGTCTGTTGAGCTATTAAAATAGTGTGTGCATAAATGGCTCACAATTTTGCTCCTGACACAGTGTCTGAATAAACGTTTCCCTCCATAAAGTTGTTTTGCTGGAAAACGTACTACGCTGTGGTGTTGTGGAGAAAAATAAAATGGTAAAGAAAAACGTATTAAAGAGATGTGCAGGAACCACGCTGGTTTCCTTTGCTTCTGAGACAATCATTGAAAATCATTTACCCTCCATATTAAATTATATGACAGGTTCAGTTTTGTAAAACTTTTTTGTAAGATGTTCTAACACTCTTTTAAAGTGACATACCGTATTACCACATTTAATCTATGGAGCCATGATAAAATGCAACACTAAACACTAAATGCAAAAATGCATCACTTAACACTTACCATGCAACACTAAACGAAATGGAAATGGAAAATAAAACAATTGGCCCATCTTACAAATATTATAATTGAAATGAAACCAGGTCATTTAGTCACTTGTTTACTTAGTTCCTTTTAAGAGGGTTGTGGCTAGACATACTGCGATCTCCTAAATCCCTTCATTCGAACCGTGGGTATTTTTGTCCGCATGTTTTGGAGAAATTAGCTTACTAGTCTAGACAGCAAAGCGTACATCTGTAAGCTTCCAAAATTAAATGCTTGATGCTGTGCCTTCAAACGGCGTGGAAAACAGGTCACATGCACAAGCTCTATTATTCAAGGGCTTCAGCTGTTTCGAGTCTCATTCGTTTCCCGGTGATTAGCCCTGTATCTTACCCGAGAGAAGGTTGGTGTCTTTTACGGTCGTGTTACTTAAGTAGTCGTCTTTGCACACGAATTTGTTCTCGTCGATGATATAGAGTTCCTCCCCCGTGGACAGCTGTTTGTTGCACATCATGCAGGTGAAGCAGTTCAGGTGGAATACTTTGCTGCGCGCTCTGCGCACCAGGTCGTTGGGAGAAATGCCCTGCGCACAACCTGCGCACTTTGTGCCGAAGCGCCTACCATAGGAAGAGAGAGAGAGAGAGAGTATGTGTAGTGTTTAAATCTTAAGAGATAAATTGAAAAACATAAAAACGAAACACTAAAACAGTAGGGGGTAAATGGACAAAGCTACAAACAGAAATTATGTACTATTATAGTATATTATCATACACACACACACACATATATAGATGTACGAAAAAAGGGCTGAACAATCTATTACAGAATAATTTTAAATCCCCACAAATAAAGTTTTGCAAAATGTATCCATTTATTGCACTGTACTGCGATGTACTCACCTTTATTATTTACATGATTAACAGTGATTTTAAAAAATCAGTGCCAAACACTGGTACTAATTGTTCTTGTGTATTCCGATGTTGTGTAATGATTGTTGATTCCTAGTCTGTGATTGTCTGCGGATTTCCACCTCAGAGTGTGTTTTTGACCTATTCAAATCCACTTATCACATGCACGCTTGAGCCGAAACAAACACACAACCACACGGGCCTGAGTACTGATCCCTGCGGCACCTCGACCTGCACTAAGTGTGATTTCCTTACACGCCACCTCACTGTGTGTGAGGGTACACAGAGCATTAATGGGACTGTTCTTGGTTTTGCATGACAATTCAAATTAAAAAGCCTTTAATTAACGGCTGTACTAATCAAAGAAGCCTGCGTGCTAACCTCGTTGACTAGTCTTACACTCACTGCAGGGCTTCTGGTTGCAAAAAGTGGTGGCTCCAAAATTGCCCAGTATGTCAGAAAAATAGTGTTTGGGTGAATAGCAATAATAAGCATTTAGGCCTGATTTTCTAATATGAATTTTAATTGCAATAAGAAACAATGCAGAATAAATAACAAATATGAATAGTTTTGCTTTTTTCTTCATAATACACTTTTACTCTAACGAATTAATCAGCATTA